>MU717460.1:28706-61541 GCA_026770625.1 Nicotiana glauca | reverse complement strand
CCCCCCCCCCCAGGATCATTCGTCCTCGAATGATGATTGACGTCTGTTCACTAGCCATACTTATGTAACTTCAGCTTGTTCACATCATAAAATATATCAATAGCCCTAAATTTGGCTAACTCCATAAATTTTCGAAAATTTCGCTAGAGTTTCCTTTGTAATTAGGTCTATCTACCTGTCAGAGAGCCCCCAAAACATATTTCCAAGATCATTACACAGTTTCTGTTATCCCTACAACTGGTATACAATTCATTCCCCAACAACTCATACATATTCATACACTTTAAACAACTTACAATTAGCTCGTTCTCTTTACACCACAAATTGCACATGGTTCACCCAATGTCATTTACTTGCATAAAACAGGGTCCCCATATAATTCAATCACTTTAACATGCTAGAAATGCTTCAATTACTCATTTCCAGTCTACACCATCATTAATAATTTACCTACCACATAAGTTTCACACAATTTTCATTAACTTCAAGGGTTGCACATTACTCAAATAGACACAACATTTACAATTTGGCACACATTGGGAAATTACAACAATAAGGCAATTTCGGGAAAATGGGGTGCATTTGCACAAATCTGAACACTACCTCAAATTGCTTGAAGACAATCGTTCACAACTACTAGACTTGTTCGAATAGATGGGGATATTTCTCTTTAATTTCTTTTTCCGCTTCCCCCGTGACTTCCTCGACTTGTTGACTTCGCCACAATACTTTAACTAAAGTAATTTCCTTGTTCCTCAATTTTCGGACTTGCCTATCAGGAATAGCAAGTGGAACCTCTTCATACGATAAGTCTTCACTCACCTCAATAGTCTTAGTAGGCACGATGGCAGATGGATCTCCAACCACTTTCTTCAACATAGACACATGGAACACCGGGTGCACTAATGACATCTCAAGGGGCAATTCCAGACTATAAGCCACCTGTCTTATCCTTTGAGCGATGCGATATGGCCCGACATACCTTGGGCTTAATTTCCCTTTCTTCCCAAATCGCATGACTCCCTTCATAGGAGATACCCTCAAGAACACCCGATCATTTACTTGGAATTCCAATTCTTTGCGACGTATGTCCGTGTAGGATTTCTGGTGACTCTGAGCAGTTTTCGTCCTCTCCTGAATGATTGTAACTTCTTCCATAGCCTGGTGCACGAGATCTGGCCCTAACAATTCTACTTAACCAACCTAGAACCTCCCAATCGGAGATCTACACCTCTTCCCATACAATGCCTCAAATGGGGCCATCTGAATACTAACGTAAAAGTTGTTATTGTAAACAAACTCGACAAACGGCAAATGGTCATCCCAACTACCTTTGAAAGCTAGAACACAAGCTCGTAACACATCTTCAAGCGTCTGAATAGTCCACTCAGCTTGACCGTCAGTCTGTGTATGAAAAGCCGTATTGAGATTTACTTGAGTACCCAAACTTTGCTGAAATTTCCTCCAAACGTTTGCTGTGAACTGAGCCCCTCGATCCAAGATAGTAGAAACTGGAGTGCCGTGAAGTCTGACTACTTCCTTGATGTACAACTGAGCATACTGTTCTGCAGTATCGGTGGACTTGACTGGCAAAAAGTGAGCTGATTTCGTGAGTCGATCTACGATTACCCAAATTGAGTCAAACTTGCATGTAGTGCGTGGTAATCCTACCAAAAAAATCCACATTGATCATTTCACCTTTCCATATTGAAATTCCTATTCTTTGTAACAATCCTCTAGGCCTTTAATGTTCGGCCTCCACTTGCCGATAGTTTGTACATTTTGCCACAAAGTCCGCCACAATATTGGATTTTCCCGGGTGATATAGAATATCGATGTCGTAATCTTTGAGTAACTCCAACTATATTCTCTTTTCTGGACCACGCATGTCTTCAACAAAATATTCAAACATCATAGCTACATGGTCTCACTCTTATTTCATTGTATTTAAGTGGCCTCACGACGGTCCTTCCTCCCCCACTTGGGGAGAATGTCCTGGATTTTGACACAAGTCTTGAATTTAGTAACTTTATGGACATATGACTCATATATATATATTCGAATATTAGGGAGATTTAAGTCACCATAGTATTAATCTCATAAGTTCTCTACTCTTATTCAGCCACACAGGTCTAGGATTCCAAGTTCCCATATCAATGTCCTTTATGAGTGTAATACAACTTCGTATATTTTTGGGTCCTTATAAAGTTTGTAGTATAAGGGTCTTCTCATCTTGAGTTCAATTGAGTCTCATTTCATAACTTCTTACCTCATGTGAGAGACTTACACTCTCACCATTAATCTCTTGGTCATTCTCTCATATATCACGTGCTTATATAACCAATATTCTTTCACAGCTCAGGATCATTTACATACTTCTCGCACTATCCATGTGTGCTATTCAAGCTTACGTCTCATTTATCAAATGAATGCCTCTTTGGGCGGGTAATCACTTTTAACACTTTTCTCAAATAAAGTATACTTATGGTACTATGTACTTATACTATATATCCATACCATTTGTTCAACAAAATACATGTGCCATCTCTTTAATATCCATGTCTTTGCTCATTGGTCATGACATAAGACAACATTACTTGAAATAGACGAAAGAACATTTAAACTTACCTTGAATCTCAACGCACGAGTTAGAAAACAATCTTATAGTCAAGCTTTATCGCACGATTTGGAGTGTTGAAGAAGGGTAATATTCCTAAATGTCCATGTAGCCTCCAACTTATAGATATGGTCGACAACACACCGATAAGAAGGACTCAACTAGACACGGCTCCGAGACATCCTAGGACACTTTAAAACCTTAAGCTCTGATACCAAGTTTGTCACGCCCCAAAACTGAGGGACACGACCGGCGCTCAACCGGAGGACCCCAGTTAAGCGGACCTGGAATTGCCTTTCCTATCCCACGCGTTACCCAGTGATTTTCAATATACATTATTCTCTTGAAATAGCAATTTAATACTTAAGCATAAACTTACAACTTGAGTTCATTTCTACTTTTTATCATTTCCAACATTTCTTACCAAGTACTTGCAAAAATACATACAATATTTACCAACGTGAACCACGATTCTGAACCATATAGTTACTACCCAAAATACTTTTATACACTACCCACATTGTATCTATGAAGCCTCTATGAATACTAGGAACTCAACCAATACTTGCCGGTGACAAGGCCCCGGCTATACCTTACAATTCACAATAAACTCAAAAGAAGGTGACATGAACCACACATGACCCCAAGAGGAAGTGGGGCTCACCAATGCATTTGATGGTATGGAGAGGAGTGCTACTGTCGGTGGACTGGAGTACCTGCTATAGATCCACCTACAATCATAACACGAATGTAGCGCCCCCGCTAAAAGGGACGTCAGTACATTTGAATTGTACTGGTATGTATAACTAAACACCATCTAATTAGAAAGAACTATCAAAAAAGAATAAAGAAATCACAAGTGAACCTTAAACACTTTAAATGATCACAACATTATCAAATAAAAAGGATCACATAGCTTTCACATAATTTCCATACCTTTAGGTTGTGTTTCATAGCCCGTCCATTTGGTTCACATATCATGTTATACACATATGCGTTTCATAGCCCGTCCATAGGGTTCAGACATCATATTATATTATACATCTATGTGTTTCATAGCAAGTCCATAGGTCCCACATATTATATTATACACCTATGCATTTTATAGCCCATCCATAGGTCCCACATATTATATTATACATCTATGCGTTTCATAGCCTGTCCATAGGTTCCATATATTATGTTATACACCTATGCGTGTCATAGCTTGTCCATAGGGTTCACACATCATATTATATTATACACCTATGCGTTTCATAGCCCGTCCACAGGTTCACATATCAATTAATCGGCACAGGGGGCTACAATCATTACAACATACTTGGCACTAGGTCACATTCATAACTCAATATCTTATTTCCCACATTTCACATCATTTCCACATATTTCACGTTAATATCAATTTCAACAACAAGCCATTTAATTCAAGATGTCAAGTACACATGAGAGGAACCATGAATCCTCGGCATATACAATATCTTAGAAATCATATACCTCAAGTTCATTACCAATGGAACTTCAAACATAAGGGTCTTCCAAAAAATGAGGGGACACACCAAACCATAATAGAAATAGATATCAAGTCATCAACAAGCAATTACGTCCATCATTCTTGAATTACTCCTTCAATCACGACAATATACAATTTAAACATCGGTGTATGTAACAACTCGGATCACATTGGGAGTACTTATAAGGCAAATCATTATCTCGAGCAACCATCTATGGGCATAAATTGAGTACAAGCCTTTAGGCCACTTTATTGTTGTAGTCATTTACGGAAAGTGAAGTCAAGGCTCACTTCATAATCTATTTCATATTTTCTCGTATCATTGGCGTCACCAAGTAAAATTACAATTCAAGTTCTCGGCACATTGGTCATACTCTATTTCCCAAAGTCATTCAATTTATTTCAAACATCTTTATACATAAAGGATTTCACATAGTTTGGCTTAACAATCTCTATTTTAATCTTGACTTAAGGTCTTAGCATTTCAATACATAATTCATATTGTTTGCCCCTTTTAAGTTATCAAGATAGCACGTTAATCCTGTTGAGACACATCCTTCACGCATATAAGGTTACAACACCAATTCATGGAAAATAATAATCAACGTAACAATTCAACTTTAATATTACCATATTCACACAACATCGATGAAGCTCAATTTTTAAAAGACGGGGGTTTAGCCATACATTCCTTGTTTAAGCTTTCCTTAAGTTACTACGATGCTTCGGAAATTCTAGCAATCCCAATCTACTTTGAAACATAACAACATTGAACATAAATTAGGAAGGTATTCATGATTTCAGCTCATTTGAGTATTCTATCAAACACTAGTTGAGCATCTTGATTTCAAATCACTTTTATAAGATTTCCGTCATTCCCCAACCCAATCTTTACTTGTTTATGATCAACAATCTTCCCACAAACCTAATTTGTACATGCATGTATATATAATACTATTACACCCAAGAATCATACCCCAATAACACATCTCACAATCTCTACAACACTAACACAACCTAGGTTAGGCACTTATGGCTTTCAATCATCATCCCATGAGTTCTAATGTATCTATCATACATAAATAATCACCATAGAGTAGTTGGAGATGATAGACATACCTCCTGTAGTAAGAATTTTAAGAATCACCACTTGTGGTGTTCTTGATAAATTCTAGGATTTGAATGGAAATCTATGGATTTTCAAGATCAATCCATGTTAATATAAGTATTTAGGAGTAGTAATCAACTCAAAAATGCTCTAAGAATCTTACCTTGGATCATAGAAATGAAGAGGGGGACGGATTCCTCTTGAGAGAGCAAGCCCTTGTTCCAAAAATGACTTGGGAACCCTCTGTACCCGGTCTTGGGGTATTTAGAAGCCTTCCACTAGTGCGGTCGCGCACCTGGGCGCGCTAATATGCTCGTCCAAAAGCAGAATACTTCGCGATATGCGCGTCCACAAGCGCGATAGCGCACCTGCACGCGCTAGTGAGACATGCTCAGTAAAATGGTCATAACTCTCTGTATATACCTCTAAATGACGAATGGTTTGTTGCGTTGGAAACTAGACTCAAAGAGCTTTAATTTGATAGGCTGTTAATCACACAACTCCATATATAACTGGAGATATGATCGTCCAAAGTGAGGTCTTGTGCGCACTCATCTACAACTTTCGTGTAATATGAAATTTTCCAACTTGGCTTAGACTTAGGCCTCTCCTTAGACCCCAATTCACTTCTAATATGACTTATACACTTATTAACATATCTAATTGATATCCATCATATCATAAATCCTCATTTTCACACGAAATAAAATAATTTAGCCTACCTTGGCACGACGAAATCTTAAATTACTCGAAAAAAAATTCCGGGCCTTACATGTGTACGTGCGTTGCACGTGTTTTTTGCGTATATTAAAAAAAGTGAATAAAATTGAGAATATGAATAAATTATGTGCAATAGCAGTTGAGTCGAGATGAAAATAATATTTATTTAAATTGAAAAATAGTTGTTACATTGGCGAAATAGTTGAATGCAGAGTTATTGGGTATCTTATGAACTTGCAAAGATTAAAAATTTAAGTAGGTTAATTATATAACTTTTGTATTTAATATATTTTTATAAAGATAATATGATATGTTATGTTTTGCATCTGGCCTAATATCTCTTTATTGACGATGTTCTTGGAGTAAAAAATACTACTCCAAGTATTAAGTATTATATATACCATATAGTATGTATATTATCCTTAGTAAAGTGTTCTAAACTATATGCTTTTTTGGATTTGGTTAAGGTTGTTCGAATGAGTGAATAAATTATGATAAAATTTCTTATTAATCAGTACTTTTATCTCCCACTTAAAGTTTGATTTTTCCTTATCTGCTATATTATTTTATTTTTATGCTTCTAATGATTTAGGGCATGTTTAATGAATATTATTTCCTTTTCATTTACCTTAAAATTTTAGATTTTAATAAATTTTAGTGGCTTAGAATTGAAATATTCTTTAGACATGCTCATCGATTATATTCAAGTCTTTTCAAGTTATTTAACTATTTGCTCGCAAAATGTGACAAGTGGTAAGTGATACCTATACAACAACAACAACTCAGTATAATCCCACTTAGTGAGGTCTGGGGAGGGTAGTGTGTACGTAGACCTTACCCCTACCCCGGGGTAAAGAGGCTGTTTCCAAATAGACTCTCGGCATCCTTCCCTCCAAGAATTTGTCACCTTGCTCTTGGGGAGACTCGAACTCACAACCTCTTGGTTGGAAGTGATATCTATAAAAAGTGACAATTAGACCATATTAAATTTTATATGTCTAAAATAATTGCACGCGCTACAAAATGTTATAAAATATAATTTAATACGTCTAAAATAAAGTTTATGAAAGATTATAACATATAGTAATACACTAATATTAATAAAGCTATCACAATTAGTCTCATATTTGCTGGAGTAATTCTTTCCCGAATTAATTTTATACTTGATGGACAACATCTCTTAAAGTTGATTAAAAACTAATATCTAAACATTAAAAAATAATACAAGATATTCTTAAAAATATACTTCACAATTCTCAAGTGTTTAATTCTAAGACAAATGTTTTGAAGAAAAGCTTTTCCTAATGTTTTAAAAACTTAGAATCGTAATAGAGGAAAAAATTTATAGAAGTACAATCTTAATTAATTTTAAGTACCTAAGTATTAGGAGATTTTACACAGTTCAAACAAGGAGGATTTAATAAAGAAAATTTATTTGATTTTAAAGTTCTACATATTAGAAAAATAATATAAATACAATTACAATTTTATTCAATATGAAATTTATTTTTAAAGGGTAAAAAAGACGAAAGATATTTCGCTAAGGGCATTCGTGCTTTTAATATAGTATAGATTATACACGCACATCATTATGCCTAGATAGTTAAATAATTTTGTATATTTTAACTTTTAAATTTTATATCAAATTTTTTACTATAAAATTAGAGCAGAAACTAATTGCATTCGATAATAAAAATGTATATACATATACACAAAAAAATATATATTTGTCTGTTATTATTTTTGGGAGTGACTAAAATATACATTTCTGTAAAAATTATTGGCTGACACCCTATGCCTGATGCTAACGCTTTACCTATGCTTCTCCATAACTTTTCTTTTTGTGCAATTAGGGTAATTAGTATAACACTTTCACTTTTTAAGTTTTACTTTAATTTCGATGGTTATTATCTTACCGAAAACGAGTTTCTAAATTAAGAAAAATAAAGTAGACAATTACTCCTTTGTTTAGGAATTTCAAATTAGTAAGCCAAAAACTCTTTCTTTTGTCAAACTTCCAATAACTTAGTAAAGAAAGCCGTGTTTAACGTGTACAAGAAAGAGAGAAATAGAAAGGTATAGATAAACAAACTTGTGGAGAAAAGATTAATCAGTACAAGTCACTTATAAGAATTTCATAGCTTAGAAAAGAGATCATCACACATTATAAATTAACTCAAGATTGTGCATGCATTTGTGACAGGAATATTGAATATCCTATTTAAATTTAGATTGGAGTTTCTGCTTAGGAAAAAAGTGAAGAATAATAATAAGTTAATATTAATGGAGGGCTCGTCAGAGAGAAAAGGGAACTTGGTTTTTGCAGTTAATGGGGAGAGGATAGAGTTAACATGTGTTGATCCTTCTACTACTTTGCTTCAGTATTTGCGCTATCATGCTTGTTTCAAGAGTCCAAAGCTTGGCTGTGGTGAAGGTAATTTTACTTCCCTTACCTTCGAGTATTAGTAGAAGGGGAGTCTCGTAGCAACGGTAAAGTTGTCTCAGTGTGACCTATAGGTCATGAGTTCGAACCATGAAATCAATTATTGATACTTGTATTAGGGTAGACTGCTTACATCTCATCCCCTTGGGATGCGACCCTTTCCCGGATCTTACGTCCGTGAATGGGGGTGTTTCGTGAACCGAGGTCAAACATTTGTGTATTAGTAATAGAGTTTAAGTAATATACATTGTCACACCATCAAGTCATCTGTCTTATTTTCAACAATACTACGAATCCCATATTTTAAGGAGGCTTTTGAGTGACCTAATCATGTAATACAATTATTTACAGTGACAGTTTTTGTTACTTCCCCGTATTTTGGATAGTCCATAAAACTCGTTTCAACTATTATTTATGTAATATTGTTTTCTGGGTTCAAAAAATGAAGTTAACGTTTTTCTACTGATACAGCGTACCGGATTCGATATGTTATACAGTATATTATAAGTCTTATCTAAAATTGGCTTTTGAGTGATCTGATTGTATATATACCGTCGATGAATAAATTCAAATTTTAAAATATATTTTATCCTCTAAAATTTTAAGGCTTCCTGCAGATTAATTTATCACGTGAGAGATAAATTGCTGAAGGCAATGCATAAGCAAATCTGAAGAACTATGTTTTACTTTTTTATTTATTCTTCTCTTTGTGTTTAGTGGTCATGGATTGGCAGATTAAAGTGCAATTTTGTCTTTTTTTCTGCTTGAATTATATTACAAATTTTTGTTCAACTTCTCCACATTTATAGTCTTTCGACCCTTGCTTTGCTATACTTTCGCTTCTCATGGCATTAGGGGTGCAGTGGCTGTACTTCCGCTTCCTCTACGTAATAATCTAAATAGTTTTCCCAATTCAATAGTATTGCCTTCTGTTTGCAATAAATTATCAACGTACGAAAAATAAACTGCAACAATAAAGTAATTCTATTAATAAACATTGTGGATTACAATTCTGTTTATCCCTTGGTTTTTCTTTCGAATTATTCTCTATTATTCGAGGGCTAGATCAGCGTATTCTCAAACATAGGATGATACAGATCTCTCTAAATTATTTAATCTCCATGAAAGTCGATCATTATATGGATATTCTTCTTGAAGTATTTGATTATCAAGACAAACATCTATTGATCATGATATTATTTTATGCCTTGATTCCTTTGTGAATATCCCGATAATTTATGGGATTTTTAAGGCACCTCTTTAAGGGAATACATATCCCTTTATATATGTGTGAGTTAGGGTTTAAGGAGTAACCTCCAGAAAATCCTAATAGACTCCTAGGATTTGAAGAGTCCTGTAGTATCTTTAATTTAGGATTTGACTTGATCCCTTAGTTTTGATATCTACAAATGCCTCCTACTGATCAAGGTTTGTCAGGGTGTAGGCTTGGCGAAACTTTAAGACGAGACTTGAAGTACTCTACCATCGCAACAAATGGTTTTGAAACTTGGAGTTTCCGATTTACAAAAGGAAGAGATAAAGGGCAGAACTGGTCACACTGGGCGTGCCAATTTGTTTGCAATAAATTTTCAACATACAAAAAATAAACTGTAACCATAAAAGAATAAAGCGATTTTATTAATAAACATTGCGGGTTATAACTCTCTTTATACCTCGATTCTTCCTCCGAATTGTTCTTTGTTATTGGAGGGTTGGATCATTGTATTCTCGAACATAGGATGATACATATCTTTCTGAATTATTTAATCCCCATGAAAGTCGATCATTGTATGGACATTATTCAAGAAGAACATCTATTGATCACGACATTATTTTATGCCTTGATCCCTATGTGGATATCCCGAGAATTTATGCAATTTTTGAGACACCTCTTCAAGGGAATATGTATCCCTTTATATAAGGGTGAGTTAGGATTTAGTGCAGAGTAACCTCCAAAAAACCCTGATAGACCCCTAAGATTTCAAGAGTCCTATAGTATCTTTAATGGAAAACTTACACATATGTCCCAAATAAGTTTCAACTTACCAACCTCTAGCCATTAGTCATAGACTTACCAAAAATAGCCAAGCACATATAAAAATTAAAAAATTAAATAAATAAGGTTTTTTCTCTTAAAAAATCACATGCAAAAAATCACCTTTTTTATTTTAAAACGTGATTAGCAACATTAGATGCAAGACGAAAAGAAAATTTCATTGATGAGGTAGTAAATAAGGTAATGAAATAACAAAAAAATATATAATATTCCAAAAATCTAAGCAAAAAAGGAACTTTTTCAATGGGTATAGTTGAAATTCATTGAAAACATATAAATAAGTCAACATACAAAATTTGAGGAAGATTGGAGATGATTTGGACCGGTTTGTATCAAAATTCGTAATTAAATCGAGTTCAAAAAATTCTTCTGCACCACATGTATCACGCTTGTATCTCACACACAGGTATACATGAATATACATGTAATACACAAATGATACAAATATGATATACATTGATACACATATAATTTTTTTCATGTCCAGTTTTACTTCGAATTTTCAATTCAAACCACCTCAAAACTTCACTAAATCATCCCAAAATTGAGATTCAAGTCACTTAATATGTACCCAATCTATTCTAATAACACCCACTCAAAAGAAAGTAAAATTTTGACATTTTTTTTTTGCTCCAGTTAGCTAAATGGTTAATATTAGTAATATTTGACTAATATTAGTACGATTTTATGAATTGGACAATTTTTGTTACGAGCTACTTATAAATGAACATAACTGATAGTTTCTCATCTTTAATTTAGAATTTAACTTGATACTTCGGGATCCCACTAAACTTGACACGTTTCATTTAATGTAGAATACTGGGATCACCTAACCGAAAAAAATTTGGTATTATATATCCTCGATCCTCCTAAGTCCTAACCGATCTAACCTCATGGGGATGAAACATATGTCCTAATATTCTTTTACAACTATCATGGTTGTACATAATTTCATCCGATAATATTCTTTTACCATTAAAGAATTCAACTATTATGCTAATGAAGATATTACTGCAGAGATTGATGAAGAAGATCAACCTTCTGATATTTCTTTAGAAATGCGAGGCAAGTCTTCTACTAATATTGAAGCGTTATGTCATAGAAAGTAGAGATGAAATTGTTGAGAAGTATTATCATGTGTGAGGGACTTTTATTATTATTTTATGATGGATTATCAATATATAATAATTTATGGATAGACTTCTAATTTATACTGAATGATGTTATTTTAATAAATTGGCAAACACAAATAATTTTTTTTCAAAAATATTTTTAAAAAAAATAATTCTGAAAAAATACTTTTCAAAAATAAGCAAATTTTAACAGTTTACTGACCGAACGCCTCTAGGTCCTCTCTCTTCCGTTAGTCTTGAGGCATAGTTGATAAAAAATATAGCGGCATGGCCAATCCCCTTACCCTGTTCGTTCAAGGGAAAAGGTCTAAATCGATGGACTCCGGACTCGAACTATTGACTATTGTTTACTTTTGCCCTCCCTCATTGGCAACAAAAATGCACAATCACTTTTGCCATTTCAATTTCTGCTGCTGCTATAAACTTTTGCGACCAATGCGGACACATAGAAAGTTCCGCCATTATCCATTTGTCGGAGGTGGCTGCAGTTCCTTGAATAGGAAATAAGGCCAGGATTGAAAGCAGGTGACTTTTAGTTAATGAGTTTGAAATCTGCTCAAATGTGGGGTTGAAAGGTTTAATCTTTTCTCTTTCTATTCATTTACAGTAATTGAGTGTTCAAACACCTTCCTAATTTAGATTTTAATGTTTATTCGAGTCTTTGCAGAAAATACTAACCTAATAACTAAATGATTACTTTGATAAAGAAAAAACCACATTTGATTAGTTAAATAAATTAAAAGTTTTCAAAATTTATGAAAGTTGTTTAAAGTAGAATATAATTGGAGTAACCCAATAAGGTATGGACTCCTTAAATGAAAAGCAGCCATGGAATGAAGAAAATTACATTTTATAGTTCGTGCGACATTAAGAACTTAGTCGCACTTAGTGTTTGCATCAATTCAATAAACGCATTTTTTGCCTTTATATCAATTGTTGTCACTTAATCATGATGAATTAATGTGTGTTCCTACATCAATTTATAACTTAACCATAGTAAATCAATGCGGTTTGATGCAAACAGGTGCACGTAAGTTTTTTCCATGTTACCATTTTGATGCCTAGATCAAAGTTCAGTTCGCTAAAAGATAGGCTTCATAATCATACGTCAAAGTATTTAAAGAAATCTGGAATAATACGGATAATTATAATTTGTCATGACCCGGATTTCACACCATCGGGAGTCGTGATGGCGCCTACTGTTGGAGCTAGGCAAACCAAACATTTAAACCTTTTTGGATAACAACACAACAGTAATAACAATAATAAACCTTTCAATAAAAGCGAAAGTCTTTTATAACATAACTAACTGAAAACCCAGAATGCGAAAGCTTAACATTTCACTACCCAAGACTGGAGTCGCTATCTCACGAACTACTAATGAATGCTATAAACAAGTCTGAATAGAAAAATACATCGTGTCTGTCTCGGTACAATGAAAACAAACAGAAAATATGGAAAGAGACTCCGGCCTGCGAACGCCAGCTAGGTTACCTCGTAGTCCCTGGACTGAAGTCAGCTCCCACTCCACGTGCTACTGTTGTGGTCCAAAAGCTGCTCCGGTACCGTGATCTGTGCAAAAAGCACAGAAGTGTAGCATCAGCACAACCGACCCCATGTGCTGGTAAGTGCCTGGCCTAACCCGGTGAAGTAGTGACGAGGCTAGACAGGACTACCAAATCAACCTGTGCAGTTCAATATATATATATGCAATAAAAGGAAAGAACACCAAAACTAAACAGTTAAAAAGGGAGGGAAGCATGCTATGGGGGAGTACAACCCGGATATAAAAATCATCAACTTAAATAAGAAACAGAGCACAACAATAATTAACAACGAACAGGAAATCCAATAGTTGCACGGCATCAACCTTCGTGCTTTTACTCTCATCCTCATCCAAGGCAATCAAATAAAATGCACGGCATCACCCTTCGTGCTTTCCCTCACATAACTCTCATTTCATGGTACGGAATGATCCTTCGTGCAAATATAATGAAATCGGAGCACGGAATGTCCCTTCTTGCATAAATAATCAAAACATGGCACGGAATGATCCTTCGTGCATTATCACTCTTCCTCACCCAAACAACAATCACAACCAAATGGGCGAGGGAAATAACGAATATAAGAAATGTCCTGGCAAGGGAAAACACAAATAAACAACTAAATCCCGGCAAGGGAGCAATAGCAACAACTTTCACATCCCGGCAAGGGAGATAATCAATATACTCAAGTCATCCTAGCAAGGGATTAATCACATCTCTTTTCAATTTTTTTTATTTCTTACTCAATAGTATTTTTATCGTTCGAGCCGACGCTCCAAAGAATTCACAATTTATAATTTATCCTCAAACTCTTCACATTATGTAGAAATCATTAATTAGCCCGGAAGAGTCCCAAAATATACCCAAAACAAGTACCAACAAAGACCCACGGTCATGTTAGACACCGGTGTATAGATACCCGTCAACATGCCTATACACCGTACTCGATCATTTAGCAAATAGCAAGTAATGACACTCCAATCTTATTCCCTCAAGCCAAAGTTAGATTAAACACTTACCTCGGTCCAAAGAATAACAATCAACTCTCCAATACCGTCTTTCCTCTAAAATCCGACTCCGAAACAATAGTATCTAGGCATAATTAATTCAATAGTATCAATTAAGACTCAACAACATAATCTCATAGCCTAGGAATGAGTTTCCTAGCATTCTTCCAAAAATATCAAAATTCAACACCGGGCCCACATGGTCCAAACACGAGGCTCGGACCAAAACCTAGTCACCAATAACCCCCACGAGTTCAAATATAATTTGTTTTAAGATTCGACCCCAAATTGAGGTTGAATCACCCAAAATTCTCAAAACCCTAACTCTACCCAAAACCCCTAATTTCTACTTTGATTTCATGATTTAGGTCTAGGAATTTGATAAATGATGATAGAAAATGAAGAAAACGAGTTAAGATTTACTAACCAAAAAGTGTTGGTGAAAAGGAGCTTCAATGGACGCCTAAGTGCTTGGAGAAGAAAGGAGTTCGTGTATTTTTGTGAAAAGTCCCGTATCTATTGCTTCTGGGAATTAAATATAACTGGGCAAAAATTGTCCTTCGCGTTCGTGGGAAAGGGACCGCGTTCGCGAAGGGTAGACTCGGCAATGCATCGCGTTCGCGATGGGAAGGCTGCGAACGCGAAGAGGAAAAAGCTGGGGGCCCAGGGACTGTTATACGCGAACGCGCTAATAGGGTCACGAACGCGTTGAAGGGGGAAGGCTGAGCTACGCGAACACGGAAGTGCAAGCGCGAACGCGATGAGTAAAATGAGGGCCAAGTCTTCTGAGTCAAATACTCAACGCGAACGCGATAAGGCAGATGCGAACGCGATGAAGGACGAAGTTGAAGCTTCGCGAACGCGAGAGGCCTAACGCGAACGCGAAGAAGAAAATCACTGGGCACCTGCTGCAGATTTTCTGCAATTTTCCTAAGTGCAAAACTACTCCGAACACCTCCGAAAACACTCCCGAGCCTTCGGGGCTCCTAACCAATCACACACACTAACTCAATAACATCCTACGGACTTACTCGAGCGATCAAATCGCCAAAACAACATCAATCAATGAATCAAGCCTCAAGATCATCATTTCCATTTCAAACTTCTTAAACTTCCAACTTTAGATAATTAGGTCCGAAATACGTCAAACGACGTCCGATTTCGACCAAACTTCACAGAAAGCGCTGAACACATATTTAAGATCTGTACCGGGCATCGGAACCAAAATACGAGCCCGATGCCATAGTCTTTTAATCAATTTTCATTTCCATTTTCCTTAATAATTTCAGAAAAACAATTTAACAGAAAAATTCTTTTACTCGGGTTCTAGACCTCGGATTTCGACTCCGGGAACATGCCCGAGTCCCATATTTTTCTACGGACCCTCCGGGACCGTCAAATTACGGGTCCGTGTCCGTTTACCAAAAATGTTGACAGAAGTCAACCTTAATCATATTAACATCAAAATTCTTCAAATTTTTCACAGAATTCACATATTTCAACATAAAGACTTTCCGGCTAGGAGCCCGGACTGCGCACGCAAATCGAGGCAACTAAAAGCGAGGTTTTCAAGGCCTCGGAAGCGCGGAAAAAGAGACAAATTCGGTGATGATCCTTTGGGTCGTCACATAATTATTATTATTAGTTTTTTTTTAAAAGTTGGAGCTTGAAGTAGTCGCACTACAGAGAAGCTCATGGAATCACATTTAACTAAAGGTAACAGAAGGAGGATAATACTTATAATTGCTTTTTAGCTTTCTAAATGGGTTCATAATGTTCTTGGAGTGTAGAGAGGAGGAAAATACTTACCTACTAGTGGAGTACTATTTTGGTTTGATTTCTTTCCTATTCCTTATGTTTTATTGTAATGAAAAGGATATAGTGAATGAAGCTTTCCATTATTTGGATTATTGACACATTTGGTTAACTAAGTAAATGTTTGTATCACAAATTATGATTTTTATATTTATTTTTATTTTGTATAATATGGATGGCAATGAGCTTAAATGGAGCGTCATGGTCATAGAGGATTAGTATAGCCGACCCTAACTTTCTTGAAATTGAAGAGTAGTTGTTTTTGTAACAAATTGAAATTTCGATCAGGATAAGGCTCAACAAGGTTTTAATTTTTGTGATTGCAGGCGGTTGTGGAGCTTGCGTTGTTCTAGTCTCAAAGTATGATCCCAAGCTAAACAGAGTTGAAGATTTTAGTGTGAGTGCATGCCTTACACTTCTTTGCAGTTTAAATGGTTGTGCAATTACTACAAGTGATGGCCTTGGTAACACCAAAGATGGCTTCCACCCAATTCACCAAAGATTTGCTGGTTTCCATGCTTCTCAATGTGGCTTTTGCACTCCTGGAATGTGCATGTCATTGTTCTCAGCTCTTGTCAATGCTGATAAAGGGAACCATCAAGATTCTCCACAAGGATTCTCTAACCTAACTTCATTTGAAGCTGAAAAGTCCATACAAGGGAACCTTTGTCGCTGCACTGGATACAGGCCCATTGCTGATGTATGTAAGAGTTTTGCTTCTGATGTCGATATAGAGGATTTAGGACTCAATACCTTTTGGCAAAATGGAGATTCCAGGGAAACAAAAGTAAGTAAATTGCCTCCCTATGATCCAAGTAAGAATCTTGTTACATATCCTGAATTCTTGGAAAGTGAATCCATCACACGTTTGGACCCCACAAGGTATTCTTGGTTCAGTCCTGTTTCTATGGAGGAACTACAGAGCTTGTTGAAATTCAGCATGGCTGAAAATGTCGAGAGTGTTAAAATAGTTGTTGGCAATACTGGCACTGGTTATTACAAGGAAACACAGCGATATGACCAATACATCGATCTGAGGTATATTCCTGAACTTTCGATCCTCAATAGGGATCGCAAAGGAATTGAAATTGGAGCAACTGTGACCATTTCTAAACTTATTTCATTCCTGAATGAGGGAACCAAAGTCAATTTGGGTTCATACGGAAAGATGGTGTCCCAAAAGTTGGCTCAACACTTGGAAAAGGTTGCTAACCCGTTTGTTAGAAACACTGCTAGTGTGGGGGGGAATTTGGTTATGGCACAGAAATATGGATTTCCTTCTGATATCTCTACATTATTTCTAGGAATGGATGCGACAGTTAGTATATTGACCATTCGTGGACAAGAAAAACTTAAATGGGAGGAGCTGTTATCGAGGCCAGCACTAGACTCAAGGACGGTGCTTCTAAGTGTATGGATCCCATTTAAAAAGAACGGGAATTTTCTTCAAAATTTTTCAAAGTATATGTTTGAAACCTATAGAGCTGCACCGCGACCTCTTGGAAGTGCATTGGCATATCTAAATGCTGCTTTCTTAGCTGATGTTTCTCCACGTAGGAACGGGATTGTGATACATTCTCTCAGGTTGGCTTTTGGTGCTTTTGGCACAAGACATGCAATAAGGGCCAAAACAGTAGAGAAATATCTAACTGGGAAAATATTGAACATCAAAATTCTGTATGAAGCAATTAAATTAGTCAAGCTAGATGTTGTCCCTGAACCTGGGACTTCATACCCTGAGTATAGGTCAAGCTTGGCTGTCAGTTTCCTATTCAAGTTTTTTAATCCCTTGACGGATGTGGATTCTGCAGTTTCTTGCGGTTTATTCGAGGGAATTGGTGAAACTTTTGTAGAGGAGGGTTCCAAAAGTACTAATGATGATGGTGATACTAGTCAAGGAAAAACACAGACAATACTATCATCTGCTGAGCAGGTTGTGGAATCAAGTACCGAGTATTATCCCGTGGGTGAACCAATGCAAAAGTATGGAGCTGCCATGCAAGCCTCTGGTTTGTTCTCTCTCTCTCTCTGTATGTGTATAGTTCATCTTGTGCATGTTAAGCCCAATTATCAATTTTGTATTATCCTCCGTTCCTACTTTCCTGGCTTTGACAATGCTTAAGTTTGGAGATATATTGGTTATGGCAAAGGCCTAGAGTATTAGAATCGTTACATTTTCTCACGTACTAGAAATAGTTGAATACTTTTCTTATTTCTCTATATTTCATATGTTTGGGACTGAGGCATAGTCAGAGGTTCAACCTTTAAGATTTTTAGCATTAAACTCATTATATTTTTAAAGCTATGGGTTCAAATCTACTTTTTATTGCAATTTAGTAGATTTTGCACGTAAATTTATGCTCTGTAGCAAAAGTTATTGATTCAATTGAACCCGTCACGTATATACTGCATACGCCCCTGGGCATAGTAGTAGTTGTTGTTATATATTCTACAATACAAATCAATAGAAATCTGTATTCTGGGATGGTGCCAAGTCTCTGATAATAACACGATTTTAATGACCAATGTCTATGGATAAATGGCTTTAAGCTTCTCCAATAAATGAAAATGTAGTTGGCACGTCCTTGACACGTACAAACTAAAAAAAGGGAAGCTTCCGCTCTCTTTGTTTCTTCTTAGATGTCCATTGAATTCCATTCCGCAATCGTTGAGCATATTGTTCTCGAATTTGAAAACTGACACTAAAATGACTATCTCCAATAGTCAAGATGGACTCTAGAAGAACTTGTTCAAGGTAATTCTTCGAAATGATAAAGGAAATATGTTACTATGTCGAAAGGGTCAATTACAAGAGGAAGGCGGAGGAAAAAAGACGAGAGAGCAAGACCCATATGCATAAAACTACTGTTAGTTAATGTTAGTGTTCGTTGGCCTTAGGTACAACTATACGGCTGCATGGAGTCATTCTTTGGTATTAATTCATATTCATCAGAACTTGTTTCTGGTTATCAATGTCATCATTTCTCTGTCCTTTATTTACTTTCATATTTGAAACACGGCTTAAACTGCTATGTTTCGAGATGGCTGTTATTTTCTTGATCAGCAGTTGTTCTCATTGTTTCTCTCTTTTTCTGGTGCACCATCTGCATTGTTGTCCTTTTACATTCTTTTATTAATATACGGATTGGTTTTTTGTAAAATTTAGAGACTTATTTGTTATTACACTACTTAGGTCTAATGTTTACCACGAGTCTTTTGGTCCGATTAGAGACTTGTAGGTCAGTGCAGGGATACATGTAAAATCTAGAGATCATAGAGACCTAAGTATGCTTTGGAGGAAAACTTATCTAATACTGGAATGAAGTTACCCCAAAGAGAGTAGTAAAGAATAGAGAGGATTCATTTTTTTTTTTAATAAGATAAATTGTATTAATCAAAAGGGAGAGAACTCCCGTATACAAGAAGTATACCAAAAAGTAGAGAATTTACATCAGAACATGGTTCTCTACAAAAGACGCCCAATCTTCTATACAAATAGGGGCTATATGAGTGCACCAAAAAGCGATCAAAGATAAAAGATTATTCTTAAGATGTGAAAAATGAGACTCAATCCCCTCAAAAGCTCTCCTATTTCTCTCCCCTAAACTATCCACATGAGAGCTAATGGGGCGAACTTCCACGCCTTTTGCTTTCTTCTTCTACGGTAACCGGTCCAACTATATAGCATTTCCTTTACAGTGCTTGGCATCACCCATTGAACACCAAAAAGGTTCAGGATCGCCCTCCACAAAGCCGAGGACACAGGGCAATGCAACAAAAGATGATCAATTTCTTCCCCAGAGCTTTTACACATATAGCACCAACTAACAAGTGTAATTCCCCTCTTTGCAGATTCTCATTAGTCAAAATCACTCCCTTCGCCGCTAGCCATGCAAAAAAGCACACCTTCGTGGGCGCCTTAGGAATCCAGATCGAGGAGTATGGAAAAGAGGCCTCCTCTCTCCCCAACATACTCTGGTAAAAGGACTTTACGGTCAACAGACCATCGCCATGTAAACCCCATCTCCAAGAATCACAAGATGGCTGAGGCCTGTCTTGCCCATATAGCAGTGTCAATAAATCTTGGAGCTCCGAAATCTCCCAATTTTGCATGTTCCTTCTAAATGAGAGGTCCCATACTACCCCCCCTTCATGCTCCTTACGAATCTGTTGGACTATCAATTCCTTCTGGTTTGAAACTCTGAAGACGTGGGGGAATGAGACCCTCAGAGTATCCTCTCCACACTACCTATGATTCCAAAAGTTGATTCTCCTTCCATCTCCCACCTTGTAAGAGATGCCACTGAAGGATTCCCAATTCTTCATGATGCCTCCACATGCCACACCCGAAAGGTGTTGTGATTGCCTTGGTCCTCCAACCCCCTCCCGTGGAATCGTACTTTCTTAGTATGACCTCCCTCCATAGAGCATGCTCTTACACCCCGAATCTCCACAACCATTTCCCTGACAAAGCTCTGTTGAATACCCTAAGATCTTTTACTCCAAGTCCATCCCACTTATTTGGGGAAGTGACTGTCTGCCAATTCACTATATGATACTTTCTAGTTTCATCCGCTGCATCCCAAAGAAAATTCCTTTGAAGCTGCCCCAGTTTTTCTGTGATGCTCACAGGAGCTTGCAACAGGGACAAGTAATAGGTGGTCATACTCGATAAAGTGCTTTTAATGAGTACTTCCTTTCCGCCTTTTGACAAGTACCGTTTCTGCCAGCCTTCTAATCTTTTTTCAACCCTTTGAATCACTGGATTCCAAACTGTAGTATCCTTATGCGAAGCGCCCAATGGGAGACCCAGGTAAGTAGTGGGAAAAGAGCCCACCTTGCATTTGAGAACATAAGACAAAGCATCAATGTTAGCAACCTCACCCACCGGGAAAATCTCACACTTGCCGAGGTTGATTTTGAGACTTGATACTATCTGAAACCACTGCAGGACCTGCTTCAGGTAGGTCAACTGATCCATATCGGCATCACAGAAAACCAGGGTGTCATCCGCAAAAAGCAAATGAAAGGCTCTTCGGGCACTAGGCACCCCGATCAGAGCTGAGAATCCTCTCAAGAAGCCTCCGTCCGCCGCACGTTCCATCATTTTACTCAAAGCATCCATCACTAGAATGAATAACATGAGGATAGGGGGTCTCCTTGCCTGAGACCCCTGGAGCTGCCAAAGAAACCACACGGGCTACCATTAACTAGGATATAGAATCTGACTGAGGAAATGCAGAACTTGATCCATCCCCTCCATCTTGCCCCAAACCCCATCCGGATCATAATGAAATCCAAGAACTCCCAATTGACTTGGTCGAAAGCCTTCTCAAGGTCCAACTTGCATAGTAAGCCGGGATCTCTATTTTTCCTTTTGGAGTCTCTACAAGTTCATTTGCCACCAAAGCGGCATCCAGTATCTGCCAACCTTCCAAAAACGCATTCTGGGAGGATGAAAGAAACAGACATGTCAAGAACCTTCTTGAGTCTATTGGAAAGCACTTTAGAAATAATCTTGTAAATGCTCCCCACGAGACTAATCATATATCTTAACTCAACTGGTTCAGACTCAGTATAGCCGATGATTGATGT
Source organism: Nicotiana glauca (assembly GCA_026770625.1). Classification (NCBI taxonomy): domain Eukaryota; kingdom Viridiplantae; phylum Streptophyta; class Magnoliopsida; order Solanales; family Solanaceae; genus Nicotiana; species Nicotiana glauca. The sequence continues at coordinate 39,993 of MU717460.1, read as the reverse complement.
GTTTATATTTTTCACAATAACTTTGATTTTGTTGGTTAACATTGTTCTTTTCAGGTGAAGCTGTTTATGTAGATGACATTCCATCACCACCAAACTGCCTACATGGAGCATTTATTTATAGTACAAAACCATTAGCAAGGGTAAAGAGCATTAGTCTCCAGCTTGAGTCTAATTCATTAGCAGATGGAGTTATTGCCATTATTACATTTAAAGATATCCCAAGCGAAGGGGAAAATATAGGAGTTCTGAGCCAGTTTGGTCCTGAAACTCTATTTGCAGAGGATCGTGTCCAATATGCTGGCGACCGAATTGCTCTTGTGGTAAGCCATCATTTCAAGGTTCTATCTGCAGGATTGGTTTTATGCAGTGCTAATTATTCATATACTTGGTACAGAAAACTTTGAACTAGTTTTTTAAGCATGTTCAGTTTTGTGATGGAATGACAGATTGCTAACAGCCAGAGGTCTGCTGATGTAGCTGCTAGAAAAGCCATTGTTGAATATGACCCAGAAAATGTAGGTTCCCCGATTTTAACTGTTGAGGAGGCTGTTGAGAACTCAAGTTATCTTCAAGGGCCCGTGTTTCTGAACACAAATCCGGTGGGTGATTTCTCGAAAGGAATGGCTGAAGCTGACCACAAGATTCTCTCTGCTGAGGTAGTTTTATTAATTATCCACTTCTACATTTGTCTTCCTGAATATTGGTCCCTGCCTATTTGATTATAGCATATTCAATTGTAGATGCATGGTAACAGTTCAAACGTATAATTGTTTGGTAATAATCATTCCCAGTTGAGACTTCCGTCAGAGTACTATTTTTATATGGAGCCACAGACTAGCTTAGCAATTCCGGATGAGGACAATACCATGGTTGTTTGTGCTTCAACTCAGTTCCCTGAGTATACGCATAGTGTGATTGCTCGTTGTCTTGGTGTTCCTGAGCATAACATCAGCGTGAAAACAAGAAGGGCAGGAGGTGGCTTCGGTGGCAAGGCAATCAGATCAATGCCAGTGAGTATCTATTAATAGACGAAAAAAGAACTGAAGCTTGCTTTTATGCTTAAAGAAATTGTGAAACATTAGCAGTGTTTTTTCCTGAAGTATTATTGTGTTCCTTGACAAGAGGGGTTGCTCTGATGGTAAGCAACCTCCACTTCCAACCAAGAGGTTGTGAGTTCGAGTCTCCCCAAGAGCAAGGTGAGAAGTTCTTGGAAGGAAGGATGCCGGGGGTCTATTTGGAAACAGCCTCTCTATCCTATGGTAGGGCTAAGGTCTGCGTACACACTACCCTCCCCAAACCTCACTAAGTGGGATTATACTGGGTTGTTGTTGTTGTTATTATTGTGTTCCTTAATTCTTTGCTAAAAGGATAAAGAGAAAGTTCTATAGGGAAAAGACCATTTTTAATTGCAGGTAATGCCAAGTTTTTTTATAAAAAAATGTTTGATATTATTCCTATAGATATGTTATTCTTTTGAATAGAATGTCATAAAACATGGCAGTGATTTGTAGAATGCATGAGGAAGTAATTTCCTCCGAATCAAGACCCATTTTTGCCCAGTATTACTAAAAGCGGTCATGAGTCCATTGTTCTAAGAAAGTTCACTCTCAATTTGCTTTTTCATTATTCTCTTTCCATCTTTCATAGAATTGTTTCACCAAAGTTGTTCATCTTCCTTTTCTGACTATTTCCTTTTTACTTTTCTTAATGCCGATTATAATTATTAAATTTTAATATGTTTCGCTGTCACGCATGTTTAATGAAACGACATTGAGTAGCCTTAGAATTGTAATAGCACATTGAACGAGTGCCCTTCTTGCTTTTTCTTGCAACTACAATGTTCTGAGCAACTGCAATCTTCTGATTATATTTTGCATTTTGTGTGAGACTTTAGGTTTCTGCAGCCTGTGCACTTGCAGCATACAAGTTGCAACGCCCTGTCAAGATATACGTCAACAGAAATACTGACATGGTAATAACAGGAGGAAGACACCCCCTGAAAGTAACATACAGTGTTGGATTCAAGTCAAACGGGAAGATCACAGCCTTACATGCTGATATCTTGGTAAATGGAGGGATATCAGAAGATATAACCCCTATCATAGCATCACATATAATTGCAGCACTCAAGAAATACAATTGGGGTGCCTTTTCTTTTGATATAAAGAATTGCAAGACGAACCTTACCAGCAAATCATCTATGCGGGCACTTGGTGATGTCCAAGGATCTTATATTGCAGACGCCATAGTGGAACATGTAGCAAGTGTACTGGAAATGGAGGTGGACTCTGTCAGTAGCAAAAATATTCATACTTATGAAAGCCTTAAATTATTCTATGAGGATAGTGCAGGCGAATCAGGGGAATATACCTTGCCTAGTATCATGGATCAAGTGGCCACGTCCTCAAGATTTGTCGATAGAAGAAAGATGATAGATGAATTTAACCAGAAAAACACGTGGAAGAAAAGAGGTATTTCTCGATTGCCAATTGTGCATGAAGTTCGGCAACATGAAACCCCTGCAAAAGTAAGCATTCTGCGGGATGGATCAATAGTTTGTGAAGTTGGAGGAGTTGAAATCGGCCAAGGGCTATGGACAAAGGTTAAACAGGTGATTGCCTATGCTCTTGGTTCAATTGAAAGTAGTTGGAGTGAAGAACTTCTGGAGAAGGTACGAATCATAGAAATAAACACCTTAAGGTTAGTGCAAACAGGGTTTACTGCTGAAAGCACTAAATCTGAATCAAGCTGTGAAGCGGCTAGACTTTGCTGTAATATTCTGGTTGAAAGACTGGCCCCTCTGAAGAAAAAGCTGCAAGAACAAAATGGTTCTGTTGATTGGACCACACTGATTGGCCAGGTTTTTCTTCTCTTTCTAATTAAAATTCCAGCTTCCAAAGATGATGAAAACTTTAAACAGTTATAATTTCTGGAATAGACCAGCTCAATTCTGGTCCTGTCTGTCACTCTTGGAATATTTGTCTGTTGTAAGCTACTTTTGAAAACCATGATGAATTGGTTAAAGAGAATTGCTCAATGAGTAGCTTGGGAACTATTTGTTATACATCGTCTTGTAAATGTCGAATATTTTAATGGTTCAAATTCTTAAAACCCCCTTTTAGCGGGCCTCCTTCTTTGCAGGCAGAAGCTCAATCAATAAATCTACAAGCAAATGAATATTTTGTTCCAGGATCAAGTTCTGGGCAATATTTAAACTATGGTGCTGCTGTTAGCGAGGTAAAGCTTACTTATTTTTCTGATCAATGTGTTGGCATGATTCACTGCTTCAGGTCTGCTTCAAGGATTACATTTGTTCTCAATACTCATGAGTTTAAAAGAATGGCAGGACATTTCACCTTTTGCAGCTTTTAGCAACCAAGTAACTAGCTGTTGCATTTCCTTATGGCAAACTAACGATAAAGATGCTGATTTCTTGCAGGTTGAGATAGATGTTTTAACTGGACAACATATAATATTGCAGTCAGATATTATATATGACTGTGGTCAGAGCTTGAATCCAGCTATTGACTTGGGGCAGGTTCATCTTTTACAAGATTATTCTACTTTTTCTCTAGATATTAGCATTTGTAATGAACAAAGGGTGTCCATAACAAAGATGCTATATGTTTTTAGCTGCTTTTCTCTAGATTTCATATGCTTAGGAAAATATTTGGTTTAAGTTGAAAAAAAAATTAGTTGTTTTGGAAGTTGCAGTTGCAGAAGAGTACTTGGAAAGTTGTGTTTGGGCACGAATGTACGTGGAAAAAAAGTAAAAAGTTTTTTGAGTGAAATTAATTTCACTCAAAATATTTCTCAAACAAAATTTTCAATGTTTCACCAGTACTGATGGCTAAACCGTTTTTGCAATACTGAACTTAAGTATTTGCTAATAATGAAATACTGTGTATGGTCTTATTCCTTCTTGCCAGACTATGTGCTTAGAATTAACATTCTAATGCACTGCAAATACTACTTGCTTCTCTTATTTATTTATTTATTTATTTATTTATTATTTCTTGCAGATTGAAGGGGCTTTTGTAAAAGGAATTGGATATTTTATGCTTGAAGAATATATTACAAACGAGGATGGATTAATGGTTTCAAATAGCACTTGGACATACCATATCCCGACAATTGACACCATACCAGAAAGTCTCAACGTTCGTGTGCTAAACAGTGGAGATCACAAAAACCGTATTCTCTCATCTAAAGGTACAATTCTTTCTTCATTTCATCTTCTTTGCTTATTATACTGACTGCATCAGTGACTTATGAGGGATTTCTTCAACTCATTCTCCACTTGGTTTAGCAGAGAAAGTTATCAACTATTTTGTGGATTATGGTCCGAGTCAGCATTGCAACCGCCAACGTATAATTTCTGAATACTAGGTGAAAGAGTATGTAAATGCTGATGATTAGAGTTAGAGGAAATTTAATATGGATTTTAGACTCTCGAAGACAAAACGAAGAAAATTTCCTGGATTTTAAGAAACTTTATCAACTTGAAGAATTTCTTGATAGCATGGCTTGAAATCCTAAAATAAACACTTCCGCCTTATATGGATTGTTGAACCTAACATGATTACTTTTTTCAGCTTCTGGTGAACCACCATTACTTCTAGCAGCTACAGTCCATTGTGCAACAAGAGCAGCCATTAGAGAAGCTAGAAAACAGCTGAAAATTTGGGGCAAGCTTGACGAGTCCGATTTAGAATTCTATCTGGACGTTCCTGCCATATTGCCTGTTGTGAAGACAACTTGTGGCCTGGACTATGTGGAGAAATACTTGGAAACTTTGATCAGCAAATGATCCACCTAAATGTCCCATTACCATGCATCTGAAATGTGTCCGTGTCCTGAAGTTTAAAAGATCAAAGAAGCTTTGTTAATTTCACACTTATAGCTGCTTATGAGATTGCATTAGAGTACAATTTACAATACAAGAGTTGCTCTTGAGTTAGTATGAGTATATGAAAGCAGAACTGTATACACGGTTATTTCAAATTTAAAGCTAAATTATCATATATTGGTTATCCTTAAATTACCAGATGCCCTTGCAAGATCAGTAAACAACCTTTTTGGAAGTGACTTTGTAAAAACATCTGCAACCTGATTGTTTGTGGATTGGTTTGCAAAAACTTGATTTCTTTCAACTTGATCTTGAACTAAATGGAAGTAGGGGTGTACATAGGTCGGGTTGGTTCGGATTTTGCAATATCAAACCAAACCAATTATGTCGGGTTATTAAATCTAAAGATCAAACCAAACCAATAAAACTCACGTTTTTCAATCTCGGTTTTTTTCGGGTTTTTGAGTTTTCGGATTTTCTCGGGTTTTTTCCCGGTAAAATCTTCATAGCATAAAACATACTTATAATTTTAAATATTTCTTTAATCTTAGTAAGATACAATTGTATAAGATATTTTTCTAAAAAAATAATACAAAATATGAGATGTGTCATAGCATTATCCTAAAATATTCAACAATAAAGACAATAAAATTATGTAATATAAATATTACTAATTAACCATAATAAAAATAAACATAATATGAAAGTACTAAGTCATGCTAAAATAAGTAGACCAATAAGGGAGTATTAATTACATGACTAAAGACTAAAGAAAAAATAAAAAGAGGTTATGCATTTTATCTAAAGTGTTGCAAAACAAAAATACTTTGCCGTTCATAGTACTGAATTGATTGTCTTTTGTTAGCATTAATATTAATTTGATTTTGGTTTGAGCTTCTGTTAGCATTATTTAAGTTGTTAGTATTAATGGCTATAAAACTTATTGTAACATTCAAACGTTCCAAGTCCAACCTTGAAATAATACCTTAAAAGATAAAACTATGAAAAAGTTTAAGAAATATTTATAAATTACATGACAATAAGTATATTTATATATTAAATATATCTAAAATTTCTATATATGTAATGTGGGATTGGTTTGGTTTCAGTTTGACTTTCTCTAGTTAATACCAAACCAAAGGAATTATGGTCAGATTTTTTTCTCCAACACCAAACCAAATCAAACCAAACCATAATCGAGTTTTTTTCTCTGTTTGACTCGGATCATCGGGTTGGTATGGTTTGTTGTTTTCCTTTGTACACCCCTAAATGAAAGTCTATTGCAATGTGTTTCATCCTGTTGTGGAAGATAGGATTTTGTCTTAAGACATATTGCTCCAATTAACGTTGTCACATAGCACTTAGAGTTTCGTATTTCGCGATGAATTGTTGACTACATTTGGTGTCGAAGACCAACTCTCCGGTTGGGATAATAGCAGAATTAGCGCATTGACTTTGCATCGAATATTATGTCAACAGAATTCAATTAAGTTAAAATCACATTAAATCCATTAATATGTTTTGTGCACAAAATGAGAAGTTTTTAACTTGTACTTTTTTCTTTCTCATTTTTTCTCTATTGATGACTCGTTTGACTATTTGCATCTTGTATAATTGACGTTTCTATTGATATCGACAAAACTCAATCCACTTAGCCTAGTTTGGAAAATATGGAAAGGAAAGAAGAGATAACAGTACAAGAAAAACAAGAGGACATGTGTCCCTTCATAAAGTGAGAGGCAAGTTATGTTTCCGTGGACTGTATTCTTGCAAAGACTGTTCCCATACTAAAAACTCAAACAGGAAAACCAATTTCTTTACTCATAATATATACAACATAAACTAAAAGAAGTTACAATTACAATTCAACCGAGTTATCAACAAAGGCTAAATTCCACTTGTGCTACATACAGCATACAATATGTATGACATGCCAAACTTTTAAACTCATTGAAACCTAAACGACAACCTATAATGTGACAACCCAAAGGTCGCAAGTCTGTGTGTCAAGATAGAGAGCCAGATTATCCGCCTGAAATAGATTACCACTTTCAAGGATCTTATATAGAAATGCACGACATTTAATGTATCTGTGCTTGTTGGGCATGTGCGAGCCTTTGAACAGAATGTACCCACGAAATGTCAAGGTGATATTGCTCATGAAAAATCTGACCTCGTGATCATATCCAAGCTCCTGAAACAAAAGACTCTCCTTCTGCCTATAGTCTCCTTGAAAGGGGGCATTCCCAGCCCACTAAGTGAAACCAGTGGTTTCTTGGTCACGACCATCTAAACCTCTTCTGAGAGGGATCAATAGAAGAAGTCAAAATATGTAATAACTTGGGTGGAATAGGTAGTTCATTTCCTTCCTTTAGAATCGTTCTTGAAAATTTCTTACCTCATTCGAGTCAGCAGTCAATTCTTGGTATTTTAGACGAGAAAGACCTTGTGTCCCATCTGTTTACCAATAACCTCTGAGTAATGGTCGTTATAATTCAGACGCTCCCAGAAACATGACAGGCCGAATTCTCCATGTCTGGGCGACTTAAGATAACATAGATACAACTCTTTGATGTTCTCAGAAAATGTTTTCCTTATGTGAAGCACCTGCAAACAGCAATAATATTTTGTATTTGGTTTATTTAAATGCAACTTTTTTCCGAGGTAGGTTGATTATTTTCAGACATGCCATCCCCCCAGACCCACAGAATGAGAACTAGAACTTGGAGATGCACAACAAAATAATCAAAGTATGCATGCAAGGCATGAGTGCAGTTGCTGTACTAGAACCTTGGAAAACTCACAATCAAGGACTAAGTAATAACCCTTCAAGTTGACTTCTCAAATAATTATTTGATAACAATCTGTAAAAAGTTCTCAAACCAACAAATGCCTCCTGAACACATAAACATGTAGATGTTTAACAATCACCTGTAAAATATCTCCACTCAGACAAGATCGAAAATCCACCGCAGATTGCAAGATGCTTCTTATAATGCTGGCAATATGTTGAGTTTCCTCAGACAGGAAGCATCTGTAAAGGTTCATATCAAAACATTAGACACGTTCATCAAACAGAAAGTCAAAATTTCTGAGTCATCAACGACAAAACCAAAGCAAAGATAGGGACTTGTACCTAGACAATATAGGTCACAGGTCACAAGTCCTAAACTCTTAAGGGTCTAAATTCTATGAGAAGTGGAAAGCCTCAATTAGTAGGGATTATAGGCATTCCACTTTAGCTGTATGACCAGGGAAACTTAACCCTAAGGACGGGTGGGAGAGGCGGGGGAGGGGGGTGACATAGAAGTTCCAATATTGAATCTTCATCTAAATGATATCAGGTAACTGGAACATTATGAGCAAAGGAAAAGCATTATATGAACACAAATGCTAGGAAAAGTGAATCATACAGGCTCTAGTATCCTTCTAAAGCAGAAAGAACATATTTACCTGCTTCAAGGCACTCTAGAGGGATAAAGAACAAAATATGACATCGAATAGTCTTTAAGGACTCAAACAAGATATAATAGACTAACACAGAAATTACTTCGCGCACATCTAATCCAATCATAACAGGTTCAATTTCCCTTAAGACAAAAAGACTCTGGTTCCATAGGGAAGTGTAAACCGAAACAGACACCATGGAAACCCAAACCTCACATCCCCTTCTTGTTAAGTTGTCAATTAATAAAGATATGCAGATAGTTTGCAACTGTTATGAAAATGAATCTTGGGTTTAACTTAATTCCAAAAGCTAGCTCATGAGGTAAGGCTTGCCCAAGAATATATAAGGAGATAACAGCTCATTCTCTCAACCAATGTGGAACACTTAAGACCCCCTTGCACGCCTAGGACTGAATATCTGATTCATGAACAATATAACATAATGGCCCAACATTAGGTAAACTGGGAATAGGGATGGTTTTGCTCTGATTTATGTTAAAAAAAGCCTTTAGCCCTTAAAAATCTAAAAGCAGCTCATGAGGTGAAGATTTCTCAAGACAACATAAGAAGACAATAGCTCATTCTTTCAATCAATGTGGGACACTTAATAGAAACTAATGCATTGAGACCCACGCCCATATCTAAAATAGCAGCATGTCTCTGGGAAGTAATTACTTATGCACATTTTTTTAACATTACATGCAAAAGATCAAGTAGGATGTTGAGTAGGATGACGATGGACTTCATCAAAGGATGCCTTTTTGGCAACCCCCTCATGAAAGCAGTGAAAGAATCCTTCTGCTCTATTAAGGGTCATTTCATTCTAATACTAAATAATTTGTTTGTTAAAGCAAATTAGAGGTTCTCTGAAACTAGAGGCTATCTACATCTAGCACTAATGTTTCTTGTTATTCATCTAGATAGTTTCAAAATCTATCCAGAATGTATGCCTGCATTCCTACCCATAAGTCTTCATTTGAAGGTGCAAATCATTTGGTCATATAAGAGAGTTGCCAACAAATAGTCACTGGCATACACTCTAAAATACCATAATTCAGTTTTCAAGAAAACTACTTCCCACATTCCAACAATTTTGGCTTTTATCCGATATAGAAATGTTAAACTCAGTTTTGATCCGTCATTTTTGCAAACTAAAATGGAAAACCATACAAGTACATAAAAGTTAGTATTATCATTTTAAAGATTTATAATTTCCAAATACTACACATCTATGTCAAATTGACATGTCACAACAGACAAGTTTTGGGACAGAAGTAGAGTAGTAGTCAATTTTGCCAACAATTTGTCAACTTATCTTTATCAGCAGATCTACTTTCCTTTTCATTTTTCCCCTTTTAATATAGCATTACATTTTAATGCTCATTAAATTGGAACAAGTGGATGAAAAAATGTTACAACTATTAAGCTAGATAAGTGCAGTAGCTTATTTGTCCTGCTGCTGGTAGAGTACAATAAGTTTTCGGTAGAAGATAAGAGACAATAGATCATAAGAAACCATTTAGTGCTGTTCAGTACCAGAAGAGCTTTTTTGTTTTCTCCATTTATAGTTCAACTATATGGAAAAAGAAAACTCCAGTTTCCTATAACAAATAAGTGGAAAAACAAAAAAGAGCTGTCAAGTTTTTCATACTAAAGTAGAAGAATACAAGATGTGATACACTTATCCTTCCTTTTCATCTTCATTATACAAAGAAGTGGAGAACTACAAACAGATTCATAAGAAACCATTTAGTGCTGTTCAGTACCAGAAGAGCTTTTTTGTTTTCTCAATTTATAGTTCAACTATATGGAAAAAGAAAACTCCAATTTCCTATAACAAATAAGTGGAAAAATAAAAAAGAGCTGTCAAGTTTTTCATACTAAAGTAGAAGAATAGAAGATGTGATACACTTATCCTTCCTTTTCATCTTTATTATACAAAGAAGTGGAGAACTACAAACAGATTCAGTGTCTCAACCAACTATGGAGTCAAACGAAATGTTCTCACTCTAAGAGCCTGTTTGGCCATGAATTTTTTTTCACTTTTTTCAAAATCAGTGTTTGGCCATAAAATTTCCAATTTTCACTTGAAGATGAATTTTGGAATTTTTTGAAAATTTGAAAAACTCCAAAAAACTGTTTTCAAAATTCACTCAGATCCCTCACAAAAATTCAAAAAAAATCCAAAATTATATTCATGTCCAAACACAACTCTAATTTTTAAATACCATTTTCACTTTAAAAACGATTTCACCTTTTTCGGAATTTTACAATTCTTATGTCTAAACATCTACTAAATGTCATCTTTCTAACTCACCATCACAAATGTCTCCTTCCGTCTCTCCACCATCCCTCCCCCTCATGCACACGCAGACAACATCAAAGATTCTCCAGGTGACTGCTGATCGTCACTTACACTTAGGGGTGACAAAATGGTTAAAAGAAAGCAGTTAACCAATCATATTATCCACTTAAAAATGGGTTGGATAATGAACTTTTTTAAAACGGGTCAAATATGGATAAGAACCATATTATCCATTTAGAAAATGGATAACCAATGGGTCTAACGTTTATATTTGTAAAGCCTCAAATTGGGGTTCCTCAAGTTAAGGAGACTAAGAATTCTCCCAAAAATAATCATATGTAAGAAGTCATGGATCTGCCGGTTAACCCATTTTTTATCCATATTAAATATGGGTCGGGTCGGATAATTTATCCATTTTTCCATTACACGTTTTCGACCCAAACCGTACCTGACCCGACCAGCATATTTGCCACTCCTACTTACACTGGTCACATATCATACACCCTCCTGCACCACTACTCAACCACAGATCGTATTCACCTTTTCCCACTAGCTTAAAACTGAGGCAAAATGACAAGATCCACAGCTGCAACAACTTGTTGACTAAATCCCAAAATATTGCACTATACAAAATTACACACAAAAGTCTCTCTTTGAATATTGTTCATAACCGTTCTTTTTTTTTT
>MU717460.1:3522-27769 GCA_026770625.1 Nicotiana glauca | reverse complement strand
GGGGGGTTTAAGACAAGTGGCCGTGTGAGCTGATCTTACATGTGCACGGAGTCATCCAGGTATGCCATATGTGCAGAATGCAGATCCATCATATCTTTGACCTGATGACGAAAGAATGGCATCACAAGTATGGAGTGAAATCTCGAAAAATTTCAGAATGACAAGAATCTAATTACTAAAAGTTAAAAATATTTTTTAAATCTTTTTTGGATAATTTGAAATTACTCTAAACACATTAAGCGCTTAAAAACCTGTTTAGCCAGACACAACAGAAAATACACCAATGAAGAAAATAAAAAGCAGAACTGTATTTCTGTAGAAAGAGAGAATATAGTTTGCATTGCTTGACAATAAAAATGAGAACAATTTGACACTTCTGTCTGGTAAGTTTTGAATGAGAGTGACCCATTCGTAGAACAAGTGAGGGAAGCCTGTTTGCAGGAATTGGTCAATATGTTCATTTAATTGCAAAATTAACCTACCAAAAGATAACTCCAAGCCTTCAAGAATCCATCGATGCTACATCTCAAAATTAATATTTATTATTGACCAACACTATGCTGAAGAAACTGGCTCAAGTAGCAAAATCCTATAAGCGAGATTACAGTATCAAGTGTTGGTCCCTCCCCACCCCCATCCCCAAACCAAAAAGTAAGTTAAAATTTCCACAAAAATACAGATAATTTATAACCAAAAACAACAGAAAATATTTATTGAACTTCGACAGCTTATTAACTCATCCAAATAGGTTCACATCTTAGCCATTAAAAGCATAGGAAATAAGAGGGTCTATCGGAAATAGCATCTCTACCTACCCAAGGTAGGGGTAAGGTCTATGTGAACACTACCCTCTACAAACCCCACTTGTGGGGTTATACTGGGTATGTTGTTGTTACTGTTGTTGTTGTTGTTGTTGTTTTTGCTGTTGATATAAGAGCTTGGAAGTTGGAACCATTCTAAAACAACATTATATACAGCATATTGTAGGCTACTGAAATGCACAAGATTAAGACTAGTAAGAGGCTGATAATCACAAACCAAACAGCAAATAAAGGGGGGAAAGGTGAAATTCATTAAAACCCAGATCAGAAGGTGCTCCAAACCTTATCCTTAAGAGAATGCATGAACCTGCACCAGGACACATGAGATAGTTGTGATTGTACATATTGCTGCAACGTACATACAAAATGATTAAGCTGGTGCCTGGAATGAAATTCAGAACCACGTAAGTAAAACAGCAGAAAGTAGCAGACTCTAACCACAAAAGTAATGAAACGACTCAGCACATATAGCATATATGATTGAGTAGAAAATCATGGGATAAGCTTATGTTAGATATAAGAGAAGAGATTGAAATATGGTGATGTCTACGGGCTTTTATAGATGGTTTACACTTAACATATTTACTTTCTTCCAACATCACTAATATATTTTATATACAACTATAATATTCCAAACTCACAGCTAAGTCGCAGACCCTCCAAGCGTCATGTCATACCAACTTTCTTCGGTTAGAATTTGTCTCGCCACAATGCTCAACAAGTCACTTCGGGTCGTAGATATAGGTCTTAGGTTCATTTTCATTGTGACTCTAAAACATTTCACTTACATTTAGCATCAAAGTGATTATGACCCAACAAGTGTTTAAGCGCAACAAGAAATAGCGCACAGTTGCTTTGCTTCGCGTTTCCAAGAAATGCACGGTGTGGCAGCGTGCTTCTTAGGTTTCTATCAAAAGAAACTCTATAGCAAGATCTGAAATATCTCAACTTTGAACAAGCTCGGAAAAAGCTAGCATCTTTCTGCATATATGATTGCACACAACCTCTTAATAAAAATACCCATAAAAGAGCACATAAAAGAGCAAGCAACACCATACGAAAAAACATGTCATACACAAAAGCATATTATCTTGTGATTATTCCTTTCACATAGAGTTACCAGACATGCCTTGGGTCAAATGACATCAAGTTAGCCAGAAAGAAAGAAGACAACAATAATTAAAACGTAAAAAGGACCTTGTTTCAATTAAGATGGACAGCTGCTTTGGTTCTGCATTGCCAAACGCAAAATGTTGATTCTTCTTGTCCAATTGAGAGAGATCCTGTTCACAAGGACAACATATCAGAGTTATTAGGTGACTTAAAGCATCACTTATGTAAAATAATTTGGTTGAGCCAACTGTCAAAACTACAGCTGTGATTATCCTGTGCAGTGTAATCATTTTATTTTATTTTATTTTATTTGGTTTTGGGAGGATTTAATGTAAATATGCACCCTCAGTTTATTGTTTCATTTTATCAGCATGATAGGGAAGGGGTAAGATATAAGAGATATAAACTTCCTAAAATACTTCTCCACCTTAGTTGAAGCCCTTCAAAATCAAATGCATTCAAACACTAACTAAACTGCGACACTAGAAAGAATTCACAAAACTAAGGAAAAATAAGTCATATTAAATGGTATTGGATTACGGTGACTGAACCACGATTCCCAATACTTAACAACTATACCGCAAAACAATTGAGCCCACTCTTCATTCCTTCATACAATATAGATTCAGTTACTAACCTGTAGGCTCCATAAATCAATGCCTTCACAAGGCATTTGACAACAAATTAACACATGGGTATCCCTGTTCTCAACCTGTATAGGCTAATGAAAAGAAATGAAATAGGGCTTTCCATGGTCACACAAGGGGTAATTTCAATGTAAGGCATTGTTATCAAAGGCGAAAAGCGCAAAAAAGCTCTAAGGTCTATTAGGGCTTTAAGCGCAAAGCGCAAATAAAGTGTGGGCTTTAATGAAAGAAAGGCGCAAATGGAGAAAAACTACAAATATGTATGTGTAGTCCAAGATTAATATCAATAAGCATGAATACCAAAATTTAAGGACAAAGAAATTGAAGAAAATCTACGATGAAGTAAAATATCAATTGCTTAGTGTCGCCTCATCAGGATTACGCTCATTGGCAAGGAAAAGTATGCCTTAGAGCCTTGATGACAACAATGAAGCGCCCGCTAAGCGAGGCGAAGCGCTCAACATGTTTTTAGCCTCGCTTTAGGGCTTAAACGCGCTTTAAGCGCGCCTTTGATAACACATTGTTAGGTAACCCGTAACTGCTTCTTTGGTCAATCCCAAGCAGGCTGGAACTTGCTTTAACTTCAACGAACTAGGTGTATACAAGTTCTCAGAGTAAATATACAGAGACAGGGAATACGCAAAGAAAAGAAAATGAGAAGGGTTGAGCAAAGACATAGAAACATAAAATCCACGCATTACATATATATACATGATGAATTTAATAAACTATGGGACCAATATCAAATTGGTACCTTTAATGAGCGCCATATATCACTTAAAGAGAAAGCAGCAAGCTTGACTTGTATCAGAAAACTAAAGATGTCCGAGTACATTTTTAGCGCGCCCGGAGACAATATGATGCTGAGTGGCCAATCTACTCGATAACCCAAACCCAAACAATCAAAGGAGTGAATTCCTGCCAAGAGTAATATAGTTCTAAAAGCTGAACCAAAAATGCCTGTAGAAGACAATGCACCATATATACAGATGCAGAGAAACAAATGGACAGACAAAAGGTAAAACGTAAGGGTCCCCTTCACAAGATGTTTGCCATACCATAAAATGTTCCTCTACCAGAAACTGAGATGTTTGTCATACTCCCTTTCACATAGACAAACAAACGATCCTTATAAGGGTCCCCTTCACAAGAAGATCTCTGAACTGACAACTCAAGAATGCCCTGAATTTCTGATATTCTCTTTTCTGCCTCTACGGTGTACCATTTCTGTTTCGAGAAAATTACACAAATCAAGATAAGGAAAGTAAAAAACAAACTATAAAGTGGGAGAAGAACATACATGATGCTGAAGAGAGCTGACAAACAGATGTGCCCAATCTGCTAATTCCATAAAATGATACCTCCTTAGAGCCAGCAAATGTTCATGCAAACTAAAACCTTTATCAAGTAATTGTATAGTCAACTTGCTCAAGTATTTGTATCTAGCAATGTCAAGGAAAAAATGAGAGGCCATATAAGAATGCCTTTGCCTGCTCCCCAACAGGTAAGGGTTACTTAAAGAACATTGTGATGATGGTGATTAATAACAAATAAAAGTTTAAGCAAAACAATCATTTCTTTTTTTTATATATATATGAAAAAACAATCATTTCTTTTTGAATAACACTCTTCTTAAAATTAGAGAAAGAAATGAAAATATCACTTTCGCAGATATAAACTAGCTGAAGAAAGTATCAAAGTTGAGGATTTAAGGAGAACATAAGAGAACTACGGCCCGCCGAGAACAATGGATCTAAAACACAATTCAGTTTACAGATGTCAAAGTGGGCAAGACAATGGTCACTATTCAAAACTTGGAGAAGGAAATTGGTTCTAGAGGACTATGCCCCACCAAGGAACATCAGCCATGACCTTGAACTAACCGATTTTTCATGAAAACCCATCATCTGAGACTGCATAAATCAGGTATGTCTAAAATAATTCCAACTTCAAAATCCTTGAATACTCATATTTTATCAAGCATCATGTCAACTATATAGATGATCATCCCTTATTGAATAATATTTTAGCACTACAGATCACAGGAATATCAACATTTGAGATACTAGAAGCATGAGCATCTGATCTCTACCTCTATCGTTAATATTTAACTTCATAATGGGGGCACTTGAATCAGCGGACGGCGCCCGACAGCGTCTTGACACACATCCAATTTTTGGGCTATCTTGATTTTAATCTTCTTTGCTAAGTAGTCAGAAAAATGTAAATGAAATTCTTTCCCCGTCATGAATGGGGAGAAAAGTTGGACGCCACAGTAGTAAAGCATAAACAAACAAGGGAAAATAAAGACAGTTTACTGCAAGTGTTGATAAGCTGCATTTCATGCATCTAGAAAATATATAAGGATACTGAAGCAAAATCTCCTCCAACAGGCACTTTTTGATAATATGATCCAGTGGCATCTCAAGGACTGTCACCAAACTAGTCTTCGGATATCTAGCAGTTGTACTGGCAATCTTGCTAGAATTAGCAAGCAGTCTCTCCCAACCACTCCCACCAGCAGCATTTTCCAATGATGAGATTTTTTGAATGTGAGCCTCGGAACCTACAGGGGAACAAGGATGAGACAGCTCTGCCTTTTTCTCCAAGTTCTTATCAGAGTGATCTTTTAAGTTATGTTGACGACTAGTAAGAACAGCAGCAGTAGCTGCTGTACCAGTCAAAACAGAAACCCCAGCTCCTAACTGATCTCTAGAATTGGCAGCAAACTTTTCTATATAAACCTCGCAAGGATCTCTTATAGATGTGAAATTAAAAAAAGGAAAAGATTCCCTAGAATCTCTTGAGCACATTTGTTCAGGCTCCCTCTTTGGGTTAACAAGAGAACTTCTAGCCAAAATTGGGTTCATGCTTAGAAAGTCGGAGTTATGCTTCAGCTTCCATGATGGCAAACTTGTTGAACTTAAAAAAGTACAAGCTCTATATGGATGCTGATCCTTTTCATAAGCTTCAAGCAATGAAGGATTTCGAGGTAGAACTGAACCACTAGAATCTACGTTGTCAGGCAACTGGACACCAAATTTACAACTGCCTACTTCCGGCTCAATCTCAACTTCATGCGACCATGTACTCTGAGAGCTCCTCCTATCAATATTCAGAAGATTTCCTGGAAAGCAATCAGACAGCCAGCAAGTATTGTGGCAACTATTAGTAATCCGGTTATCAAGATCCTGCAACGTACTTTGTTCCCAATTTCTATAGGGCAGAGAACTGTCACATGCAGCGCTTTCACTGTTACTAACATCCGTGGAAGATATTTCCATCCTTCTACATGATTTACACGAAACATATTCTGCAGAGCATGAAATCTCATCTTGCGGAAAGTTCTGCTTCTGCAAAAGACCATCATCAATAAAACTTAAAGCAGATAAATAATCTGGCTCCAACACCACATCAGTGCCAGGTGTGTTGCTCGGCAGGTCAAAATCACTTTGCTCCTCTGAGTTTTCTTCTGATGAAGCTTCAGATGACTGCAGGAGATCTTCGGTACCAGAAAAATCATCGTCTGTGCTAATCTCAGCTTCTATGGTGTCGTGAACCCTAAAATTCAGATACGATACTCTTTAGTAACAGAGAAAGGACTTATACAAAAATCAAAAAGTTACTGACAAAATGATCAAATCTGCCTCAAGAATGAGTGGAAAGAAAATACTCAGCTATGCAGCTCTAGCGACTCAACTAAGAGTTCAGTGAACTCATTCAATGTAAAAGAGTCCGGGTATCCAATCCAAAACTTAGGGCGATGCATTGACTAATCCAACACTTTTATAAACCCTTAGATGCCCCTAATATACCTGTTGTGGACATTATATGACTCAACACCCTCTTTTATGTGCAATATAATTTTATGGTTAATACGTGCACTTTAATGCAGACTTAAGTGTATTAGAAAGGTCTTTCTAAAGGTTGCTCAATACCATGCCAAAGAATTTGAACACACCAATGCAAAATCATAAAGCAATGGGTGGAGCATCCCCAAACCTTTATAGACCTCTTTTGACCAATGTGGGATTGTATATAATCAACACCCTGTTGAATCGTGTGAACCATTTCATCTAAAAGTCCAAATGTTAACAAAAACATACTTTTATTTATTTATTTTAGGTCTTCAACACACTCCCTCTTGTGCAGCCGAGATTCTTTTTCATGGGCCAAGCAAGTGGAAGTTTTCTTTTTAATGAAAGAGTGAGGTGAGACTCGAAAGCAGAACCTATGCTTACTTCAATACCATGTTGAATTGGTAAACAGTCTCACCTAAAAGCTTAAATTATTGAAGAGTGGATATTTGATTTGTTTATATTTTCTACATCACACATCCTTGGGATGCGGCCCTTCCCCGGACCTTGCGTGAACGCGGGATGCTTCGTACACCGGGCTGCCCTTTTTTTCTACATTTCTAACTTCAGATCATGCAATTTTTGCTCCCTATAGACAGAATCCAAGAACTTTAGAGAAAGAATGATGGATAGATAGTAGATAAATAATTTTTAAACAATTAGATTATAGACAAACAGTCCTGGACGGAAGCACAATCAAATTAGATTATAGACACAACAATCCTGGATGGATGCACAATCAAATGAGCCAGCACATGGGGACATGCACAATGAAGCGTATAAAGTGGGTACACTTACAAAGTTTGACCTCTGGTATCATTTGAATATGCATCCAAGTTGTCACTAGTTGAAAACAAAACAGGAGAGGTCAAGTTCCTTGCATGGTTTGCATACCTAGGTTGCATGCCCTGGAGAGATATTTGGGAAATAGAAATCTTATGGAACAGATGAAAAAATTCAGAGAAAAGATTAGCCTCGTTTTACTTCTATAATAAATAAATGGTGAGAGGCTAGAATTACTGTGAAAAAAGCTGGTTTAATTGTCTAGATTACTTGTTGCATCATAAAAATATCCTATAATTTTGTTCAACAACACATGTATTGTTCCTTGCATGGTTTGCATACCTAGGTTGCATGCCCTGGAGAGATATTTGGGAAATAGAAATCTTATGGAACAGATGAAAAAATTCAGAGAAAAGATTAGCCTCGTTTTACTTCTATAATAAATAAATGGTGAGAGGCTAGAATTACTGTGAAAAAAGCTGGTTTAATTGTCTAGATTACTTGTTGCATCATAAAAATATCCTATAATTTTGTTCAACAACACATATGTATTAAACTCTTATTAGGTACTCTACATATGCAGGAATAGAGCCTTTAAAAGCTAACTTCTGGAATGTGTAATCAAAATTAAAATATTTGCTTGATATTAAAAGACAGAGAAGGGAGAAGAAATGAAAAACAGAGAATATGCCAGGTAAAGGATAGTACTATATATAAGACACGGTTACATACCATCAAAGACAAATTTTTTGTCATTTATTTCATTTTTCACATATTATTACATTGGAAAAAGATACATGAGAAAAAGGAAAAGTGACACTTCTATAGAGGGATTGTCAAGACCTATTACTGGACAAAATAAATTCTCTAATGTTCACTTTTTTCCATCCATGGTAGCAGGACAAATCATCTACAGGTGGTGGAAAACTATATGAAACAATGGATGGTTTAGATCAAAAACAAGAAAGGGAGAGAGGAAAAGAAACCATGCAGAACAAAAAAATGTAAAGAAGACAAGAAGAATGGAAAGGAGCATCAAATTTTAGTTTGGGGTTTGATCTAAAGAAAAAAGGAACAAACTGGTATTCCCTTGACTTTAATACATTTATATGCATTTTTAAGTTCATAATATCAAAGGTCAGTTTTGGCATCACAGATTTCGCCAAAGAAGGTTTCTTTTCCTTTCATTTATACCTGAAAGGAACTAGAGTTTTTGTCAATTTTCATATTAACTGCCCTTGCTCTCCCCCAAAAATTCATCCAAACTAAGGGGGAAAAAAGAACTTGTTCCCTACTATTCTAGAGTAAAAAAATGTCATTATAGAGAATGATTTAAGACCAGAAAAAAGGAAATAAATTTAAATTCCATCACATTGCTGTTAGAAGATCATAAAAGATCAAGAACTCAAGATTTTGTGACATCAAGAAAGCCAGTGTTCCTTTTCATGAAGTGAAAGTTGTCTACATAAAACTCCAGAACAGGTTGAGTCCAATATCTCTCTTTTACCGGAACCTATCTCTTTCTTTATATTCAACCTCGCTGAACGAAGCTCGACTTGAACTCATCAAGCAATGAACAAATAAAATATAGCAAACTAATACCAAACTATTAGCTTGCACTTTTTGTTGATAATTGATATTCCAAAAGTATCTTAGAAACACGATCAGATGTAACTTTACAACACTTTATGGTAGAAAGAGCAACTAGAACCCAGTATCAATGGGTATATCAATATCATTGAAAAAGACCACAATCTGAACATTTAAACAAAAAGACTTCCACATCATTCAGGCCTCTGATGTCCACATTTTTCAAGGCAACAGGCAGGTTTAGAAAGAATCAAATAAGTTGGACCAGGATAGAATATCTAACACGTCTTTTAAAATTATCACCATCTTGTAGTGGAGAAGAGATAAACTTAAATTTGTTTTAGACAAGATTTATCACCTGCTGTTGGCATTTTTAACTTCAATATCTAAATTTATCCATATTTTCTCCCTAATTTAAACAGATTTCATACTTCAACTAGAACCCAGTATCAATTGGTATATCAGAATCATTGAAAAAGACCACAATCTGAACTTTTAAACAAAAAAACTTCCACATCATGTCAGGCCTCTGATGTCCACATTTTCCAAGGCAGCAGGCAAGTTTAGAAAGAATTAAACAAGTTGGACCAGGTTAGAATAACTAACACGTCTTTAAAATAATCACCATCTTGTAGTGGAGAAGAGAAAAACTTAAATTATTTTAGACGAGATTCATCACCTGCTGTTGGCATTTTTTTTACTTTATCTAAATTTATCCATATTCTTCTCCCTAATTTAAACAGAATTCATACTTCAAAAATACTAGTGCAGTATTTTCAGGAGGCAAAAGAACTCTTCCTTGAAACTTTTTACTGATATCTAGGCATTACCAAAAGTAAAGCAGCTATCCAGACTATGTTTAACATCCCTGCAAAAAATTAAGTACGAGATTATTCGATCTCAGTGGAATCTCCAATATATAACGAGATAAACCAGAACAACTGCAGGAACTACCTCGAGTCAGAAGTGAAAAGCAGAAGTAAAAGTTGGTGTTTCCACATAGTATATTGTTGAAGTGTGTAACCATCTCATCTAAAAGCTTATAGTTACTTAATTATGCCTCAACACGCCCACTCATGTGCTGACCTGATTCTTTTCACGGACCAAACACGTGGATTCTTTTCTAAAAATGGGTGGCAGGGAAACTCGAACCCAGGGCCTCTGCATGCTCTCATACCATGTTGAAGTATGTCACCATCTTATCGAAAAGTTTAAGATGTTAGAGAGAGCACAAAAATAATTACTTAATCATGTCTCAGCAGATATATCGGAAACAGCTTCTCTAGCTTCACAAGATAGGGCTAAGGTCTGCGTAAACACCACCTTCCCCAGACCCCACTTGTGGGATTACATTAGACTTTTTAATTTTTTTTTGGTTATCTCTCAGAAGATATCAAATTAGAGATTCTTTAACAGGATAAACAATCATACAGAAATCATAGTTTCTAATAGATAAACCAGCACAAGCAATTAGCCAAGATTCAACATACCTTGTTATCCTAGAAAGAAAGAAAAAAATCACAGATCCTACAGCTGTAGAGGAAAGCAAAAGATATATAAGAAAGATGATACTGGAACAGTGGCCTCTGAAAAATTACCTCCCGAAATCTGAATTCCATCTTAGTGAAAACATTGTCAACTTTCTCCAGCATCCTTTGGTAATAACTGTTTCTTGAAACCACCATTGTCTCAATAGTTCCTTTCTCAAATAACAAGGACGATCTGAAGCTTGGGAATTCGCTTGAAAACCCATTGATGCCAGGAAGGAGTTCTTCATGAATACCATTAAATGGTCCAAAAGTATCACAGAACTCAAGTAACTTTGTTATTATTTGAAGCTGTTGACCTGCTCGGAAAAGGGGCAGCAAACAGTCCTCCAGAAACAAAGGTAAAACTCCCTGTCGCACCTGAGATATTGAGTAGCAGATGATAAAAACAGACCCCAAAGTAGACACAATAAGCATATCAGCATTGGGAAAAAAAAATTAAAACTTCAAATTCTAGGCAATGACAGACAGCATTACCCTAACACTTGCTAATGGGAAGTCATTAGAGATTCCAGTGTTACCCGGCTCATGATCAGGTTGCTCTTTCACAATTTCCACGATGAACTCTTTAAAAGGATCAGCAATTCTACCTTCAAAAATCCATGCTCTAATAAATCCACAGTACGGTTCCCATGAACGTAGAAACAGGAACTTCAGGAGAGCACAATGGGCTGGATCAGCCATCTAGCCAAAAAACATCCAAGGAACGATACCAATAATAAGCAAAAGAGACACCTTATTTAATATCTTATACAAAAAGTTCAGATCCATAAAATCTCACTCCTTGTTTCACCCAAAATGTAACTTTTTCCACAATGGTGAATGGAATAATACTTAGCAACACACATTATTGTAACAGCCAAAAATAGTGAGTGCACCATTCGGACAATATCAACATCGCAGTTAAATACCTTAAGTTACATATTTTCCATTAAGAATGCAGGTTATTTCTTTCCTACTTACAAAAATCTCTTAGCAGAATCAGATTAACCCTTTTGGATATTTCAGTAGCATTTTCAGGTGGTAACGTAAATTTAGGCACAAAATAGGAAACAGGTTTACTCTAGCCTCAGTGAAGTATATGGATATGTGTCCTTCTGCACACATTATTACATCGCTCTTTTCTCACATATCTACTAGTAACTGGCTGCTTTCCTCCTCAGATATAGAAAGGAAAGAAATATGTAGCAGTAGCACATAATCCATGAAGCATTTACACCAAGATGATAATCAAATACCATGTGTGACTTGCTAAACGTGCACAATGTAATTCTTCATGAATCGGCAAAGTACCAGATCAAGCACATACAGTTGAATGAGCAAAAGAATATCAGGAATCCAATTTTAAGAATGTCAAAGCGTAGAACAGCCACTAAATGAACTGCTTCTATATGATGCTAACCTTTAGTTGTGTGTACAAGAAAGTGAGCAGAGCACCACTTCTGGGGAAATTATTGAACTCTAAAAATGCTTTGGCACTTATTTCTTCAAGAGATAATTCAGAATATCTAAAAGCTAGATCACTCATATTGCAGATATTACCAAGCACATCCAGCAGAGTTCTTAGTCCTGCAGAGTGCAGATAAGCCTCTAGCAATGTAATTTCGTCATGCCCAACACTAGTAAAACAGCCTCCACCCTTGGACTTCAAGCAACGCCTAAAATTGACAGAAGCATATAGTGTATTTAGGGCGGAGGTATACCCATCTAAGATTTTCGCCACAGAAACTGCAAAAGCCTGATTAACAAGTGTATGATTGCTCATTCGACGTCCCACACCATCATTAGCATCATACTTTTGAACTTCATCCTCATCTGAATTCCCATCTAGAGTTAAACATGTAAAATGATCGACAAATTTGTGAAGGAGGAAAATGATGCAACCAAAACGCCCAATAGATTTGAGTAGATTTCCCAAAGCAAGGGTGCTTGAAGTCCGTGTCAACAAACTTGGGATATGATGGAAGGATCTATCAGCTGAATCAAAACAAAATAAAGCAGAAAGCTTTTGAATAGATATCAGAGCTGATTCTACACCTTGCAGAGCATCCAATGTCAGTCTCACCAAGCTAGACTCCTGAAAGGATGAATGTTCGAATAATAGGTAAAGTGTCTTTTCATTTTCCAGAATTTAGAAGGAAGAAAAAACTCTTAATTCATTCATCATAAAATGGTTATATCACAAGAGATGAAGTCATAAAGATAATGAAACTTTCTATCTTGTCACAAGAAAAAGAGAAGGTTCAGCCTTGAGTATCTAAGAAAACAATAGAACCTCAAACAACATGACCAACAAAACATGTCCCAGCAAGAATCAAGCATAGAGCAGTATCATAGGTTGTATATTATGCACTCAAACTGGTAATTTCCATTCCCACTTCCTCGTTTAATGAACAACAACAAAAGGTGAATTGCAGTAGAAAGTAGAAACCCGAAAAATATTCAAAAGCCGCACTTAACCATTAAACGGTAAATATGCAATTAAAACATTTATCACTTACAGCCATTGCAACTTTAGAACTTAGGAAAATCCAAACTACAGGAGGAAACAAATTTTGCATTTCCATTTAGTGCCATATCACAAAAGGTTCCCCAATCTCCCCTTAACTTTGGCTTCAAATTAATTGAAATAACAACAGACATAGCAAATAAAAATTTTGTAAGTGAAATGTGACTCCCCATTTCTCAGTTATCAGGTTCCATAGAACAGTGATGAGACCACGAATTCATATGAAAGAACTTTTGAGCCTTTAAAGTCCATCACATCTACAAGATTAGTGCCAAAAATGTGGATGTTAAGATGGATGTGTATTAAGATTCGACAAAATCAGATGATAACATCTGATAGAATGTGTAAGTAGCACACACATAGAATAAAATGAATGAAGGTCACTTGAGATGTTTCGATCATGTCCTACGTAAGCCTCCAAATGCAATGATTAGTATATGAGAAAACCTAAAAATCACATGGAATGATGTTATTTCAAAGTTTTATATTCCTTCGAGATCCATGCAAATTTAGGGGAAGAAGCCAAAGACTCCTATAGGCGACACTTACTAGTTGAGGTTAAGGCTTAGTCATTATGTTAGTATACATTACACCTAGTGTTCATGGGAGCGCTTTTAACTTTTTAGATTTATATGTCAGTAAGAATTCTAGAGAACCTCGAGAACTCGAAAATAATAGTGTGGACTTATATGCCGAGACCAACTAGCCTGGGATTGAGGCAAAACTGAGCTGTTATTTGGCACCAAAACATACATGGGAAATTTGTTCCTACTTCTTCTATTTAAGTGAGTCATGTAGCAGTGACATGTCACTCTAGATTTGCTTGAAAAGTTAAGGTACAGAAGAACTAACGTATTAGAGATTTTATTGCAACTGTCCATAAATTAGCGTCCAGACATCTCTCGTACGCCTCAATAAATCCACAGTACCTGTTTCCATACAATAGCAAATGTACAAAATAACTCTGTCAAAATTCTTAGACAGATGGGAATAAATCACCTAGCTTTTGTTGCCTCTGCTAGGATTGAACCCTAGTCTCATAGTCTCGTGTCTTATTTCCAGCTTCATTGAGCCCTATGCCAAGCAGTGCCATTTTCCTAACAGTGTAACGGTCTTCACTAAGACACAAGCACAAAACAATCCTCATCTGTTGTACACTAGGCAATTAATCTTGTACATTGCCGCTTTGATTTCTCGTCGAATTAACAGAAAAAAGAATTAAAATTTTCCACTAAAATCAAAGTGCTCTTTACGAAAACAGCGAAAGAAGCACATAATTCGATCAAAAATGAGGACAAATGTAAAAAATCTCAAAGAATGTTCCAAACGAAAAAAAATGCTATAGCAATACATAAGTAATAAAACAACACTCCACCAGCTATACATCACGGAATTAATACGTACGTTGCCCATATGCAAATGTCATAGATGAAAAGGGTTCTTACAGAAACGGCGGAAGTGGAGTATTGAACATGGGAAGACCGATTAGTGTTAGCGGAATTGGAAGAAGAATTGCCGCCGCTTTCTGAAATAATTGATTCCCAAGGTCTGGGTGGAACATACGGATTTTCCAACTTCAATTTCTCAAATAACGAAGCCAAATTGGGATCCACTGCCATTGGATTAAAAATTGAAGTTCAGTCAATTTTGCCTCTGATTTCCCTAGGGTTTTCTGGGAAGAGAAATGGGGATTGGTAAAGTGAAATATTTGAAACTAGTGGGTGTTTAAAACTAGTAGTACTACTCTACTGTGTTTGTTCTAGTGGCAGTGGCAATGTGTAGAAATTAGAAAGAGGGCGACGAGTATTAAGGAAGAAAGAGAAGGGAAAGAAAGTTTTGTAATTGAGACCTTTTCCCTCCAATTTTGACGATATTTACTGCGAAAACATATACATGATGAAAGCTATAAGGTTAACTTGGAAATTTTGGTAGTTTTTCGATTGGAATCATGATGATTTCTTATTCTTCATTGAAATTTGAAATATTATTAAGCTATTAATGACATTACATGGCTCTATTAACAATCATGAAAGAATCACCAGTTTCTCAATAGCTACAAATCTTTGTTTATCTATTTATGTTATATATTAAAAATACGAATGTGAAATGTGGTTGGCTTTTTTACCTTTTACAAATATATTTCATATTAGACAAGATTGTAATTTAATTATTTTTCCTAATATTAAGGACTTTAAAAACAACTTAGAATTTCTTTCCTTATTTATAAGAAATCCTAATATTTAGGAATTGAAAATCAACTAAACTTACCTTTATATATATATATATATATATATATTCCTTACTTAATTATATTAGTCATCCTATATGACATGAATAAAATTATACAATATTCAGGAATCTCTAATGTTAACGTGAATCCTTGTTGCTTATTCAAGTAAGAATTCTCTCAATGACAATAGAAACCACTTCCAGTTTTCCCAAATCACTTCCCATATCCCCAAAACCACCAGATATAGCAACTTCTAACGCCATCAATAGTGATCCAAGGGCCAATGGTGTATCCATTCTTCGGGAATCCCCCTCCTTTAAAGATAAACTACTCAATGATACTACTCTACTCAACACCCTAGTCCTCTTTGAAGGATTACACCTCGCGTGATATGGATACATTAAATGAAAGCTATAAGGTTAACCTATCATTTGAGGATATGCAGCGTATTTACTATCCTTGGAAACACTCGGTAATCATAAAGCTCTTAGGGAAGCGTATTATGCACCACTACCTAAGGAAGAAAGTCCAAGAACAATGGAAGATAACTGAAAACTTCCCCTTAATCGATTTGGGTGCAGATTACTACATAGCTAAATTTACTAAGGAAGAAAATCTAGTTAAAGTCCTGCACCAACATCCGTGGTTCATCAATTGACATTTTTTCAGTTCAAAAGTGGGTGCCAGGCTTTGTGGCATCAGAAGCTAAGCCCTTCAATGCTGCTATTTGGCACCTTGCGACTGAGTTTTATGATGGAGGGCTTCTTAGGAAAATTGGGAACACCATTGGAAGATTGTTAAGAGTCGATGCATGTACTCCCGCTATCCTTAGAGGCCGTTATGCAAGAATCTGTGTAGAAATCCCCATGGAGCAACCAGTTAAATCTTTTTTTTCATTAGGACACACAAGCAATCCATCCAATATGAAGGTGAGAACTTTCTCTACAAAAAATGTGGCAGACTTGGCCATATTAGCCCACACTGTCCTCATTCCATGTCAGCAATGGTTCCAAAAGATAATGAAATGCAGAGTTCTCAGCAGCACCAACAGCATCCATGCAGTGACAATTGGAAAACATTCTCGTTCAGCATGCCCAAAATCAGAGGCACGTGACCAAAATCAGCTGCACTCAATGACTCAGAAACACCATATATTAATGTAAAGATCTTCAATGCAGACGCGGGTAAGTTATTTCAAGCCCAAAAATTAAAGTTTGTAGAAAAATATACTTATGATAAATTACTAGAATTAAAAGGTATTAACAATATCCCTACCGTTACTAACAAAGATAATTATATTCCCACTAATAATAAATTCTACTCCTTATTCTTAACGCCCACAGATCCTATTGACAACCAAGACCTAATGGTTTTGGAAGAAAACTTTGTCTAATGCATGGAGGGTAAAGTGTGCTCAACCACTCCAACTAGCTTACACGTGGAAGAAGCTGATAATCCACCCTCTTACAATTAGCAATAATCTGTCGGTAGGTAATAATCTTTAAAAAGATCAACCGGCTAATACAATCCATCACCAAAGCCAACCAATAATCGAGGCTCTTTCACATCATACCACCATTCACCCACACCCATTGGGTGATAGTCTGTCCAACCCAAATGCATCACCACAACACTTGTCCACTTCCTTACTAGAATTTGAACAAATGGATACTACCCTAAGTAACATGGCTACTACTAAATCTTCAGATTAATCCCTTACGCTTCCCCACTCCAATCACATGCACTTAGATCTTACCCCTATAAAGTTACCTACTGTCTCGCCTTCAATCAAGTGTGTAATCATTATAAGCTTCCATATAAGTCCCAAAGAGCCTTAATATGCCTAGACTCCCGTGCTTACTGAGAATGAGAAACAGACTTATCCAAGTTCTCCGTCAAACACCTCGCTCAACTATGAACAATCAACCTCCCCACCTTCCCCACAACACCCAAATCCAACAATTTACTACACCTCACCACCACTACCCCCAAATTACCAACCTCTAAGCTGGATGGAAGCAGGGTTAATGGGCCATGCGATCTCCTTCAATATGGAGATCAATGGTCAGGACACTGTCATAGTGATCTAAAACACCCCTTACCTAGCTCAACTTATACCGGAGGGGGTGAGATTAGCCATAGACAACTTCATGACTCAAACATGGATCAACAACGTTCTTCATCCACTTGTATCAACTATGAATGTCAACCTGCTTCAAGCCTTGCAAAGCCACGGAATCTTCCACCACGAGCAAACCCACAAATTCCAATTCCCCACCCTTTAGATCTTCCATTTTTTATTCCAGAGGAGATCTCTCTGCTTAGTCCCATCCTCATTCCATGGGATTCCCATGCAAACCAGACTCCAGTCAACATGCCAAACCAGATGGAGAACAATCCACCAACCAACGAACAAGGTCAAGGAGGAAACCAAATAAATGAGGAGGAAGAACTGGAACCCCTAAATACAGAGCTGAGTATGGAGTTTGCAAACCTAAGCGAGGTAAAGATTCTGCTCTTCAAGGAAAACATGAGCAAAAAATTCATATTCAATTGTCCTCCCTCAGTGTACAAATGCTCGAGGGACATAAGGCCACCAAGGGACACAACGGTGGGCTCTCATGTAGTAATCCTAGTCCCATGCAGCAGAACGAACCCCAATTCCTCTTTGGAGGCAGTGACCAACTCAAACCATCAAAGTCCAATGATGATGAATAGGGCTACAAGCATCATCTTCTGGAACGTGCGTGGAGCTAACAATGAAGATTTTCGCAGGAATTTTAGAGATCTCATAGATACTCACAAACCCTCCTTAGTAGCCTTGCTTGAAACTAGGATATCCTCCCATGCAGCCTTGCTCAACGATTATAACTTCACAGAAATGATCGAGGTGCTAGCTGAAGGCCAAGCTGGTGGTTTAGTTGTTCTCTACGGCCACAAAGTTGTTACTATAAACAACTTTACTAAGAGGGGCCAGGAAATCCATGCAATGATTGAGGTAATCCCGTATAGATTTTCTTGGCTTCTTAGTATTGTCTATGCTAGTACAAATGTCTACATGAGATAGTCTATGTGGAACTACCTAGAATATATTGCTAACAATTTTAATGGTGCTTGGTTACTAGGAGGTGATCTTCATGATATAATTATGGCTTATAAAAAATTTGGAGGTAGGACAATAAATCACTGTAGAACCAATAGGATTTTGGATCATATAAACAATTGTAAACTAATTGACTTAGGATTCAAAGGGTGTAAGTATACATGGTCTAACCACAGGAATAGGCACAAAGGCCTTATCATGGAAATATTGGACAGGTTCTTGGCTAGTGAAAATTGGTTAAGTCTCTTCCCAGGTTCCTCAGTAACGCATTTGCCTAAAACCTACTCAGATCACAACCCCTTACTTCTTAAGCTCAATTCTTTTTCAGGGTCCCCTACTCACAAACCCTTTAGGCTAGAAAACATTTGGTGCACCCACCCCGACTTCACTAGTATAGTTTATTTTCACTGGGCCAAAACAACTTTAAATCAGCCAAACACGATTTTGTTCTCAATATTACCAACTGGAGTAAAAATATTTTTGGGGACATCTTTAAGAAAAAGTGATTTTTTTTTTGGCTAGAAGCAATGGTATTTAGTGCTCGCCCGATTATGTTACTAGTGTATTCCTACAAGATCTTGAATTATCACTACAAAAAGAATATAATAGCTACCTAAAACTAGAGGAGGACTACTGGAAGCTTAGATCAAGAGTTAATTGGCTTAATGATGGAGACGCCAATACAAAATTTTTCCATATTAGTGACTCAAATAGAAAAAGGCAAAATCACATAAGCTACTTCAAAAATTCGGGAACCGGATTGATAACCCCAAAGAAATCCTTCTACATGTACAAAATTACTTTGAGAAAGCTTTCACTACATCCCACATTCTTTCAAAAACCTCTAATCTACCAAAAAAATTTGATCACCTAGATCTATCCAGCCTAGACAAACCACTTTGTGATTGTGAAATTCAAAAAGCTTTGTCCTACTTTAAACCATATAAAGCCCCTGGGCCGGATGATTTACACCCTTTTTTCTACCAAAATTATTGGAAAATAATTGGCTCTAGTGTTACTACATACTGCCAAGAGGTCTTTTCTTCCCAACATATCCCATTGGAAAATAATAGCACCTGCATTTGTCTCATTCCTAATCCCCAATGCCAACAACCTTAAAATTTTTAAGCCAATAAGTCTTTGCAACACTATCTATAAAGTGATTACAAAAATTATTACCAATAGATTGAAATATTTTTTGGATAAAATCATTATCCCTTTTCAAGCTAGCTTCATGAAAAACAAGCGAGCTAGTGATAATGCTATTCTAATTCAAGAAATTATGAACTATTTCAGGAAAAAAAATAATAAGAAAGGCAAAATGATTCTTAAACTTGACTTAGAAAAAGCCGTTGATAAGCTTGAGTCCATAAAACCTTGATATACTTTAAGTTACCTCCTAAAATCACCTCTCTCATTATGTCATGTATTACTACTAGTACTATATCCGAGATAGTTAATGGTACAACCATAAAATGGTTCACCCCAAGTCGTGGTATTAGACATGGTGACCCTATGTCACCATACATCTTCATTCTTTGCATAGAAATGTTTACTAGATACATAAATCACCAAGTGGACATTAAAATGTGGGATCCAATTAAACTTTTTGCGAATGGTTTAGCCCTTTCTCATCTCTTTTCTCAGATGATCTCACATTAATGAGACATATTAATAAAAAGTCTTGTAATACTATCCTCACATGTATTAATCATTTTTGCAACATGTCAGGACAATCCATAAATCTTGTTAAGTCCAAAATCATTTTTTCTAAAAACTGTCCTAACAGTTGCATTAATGAAATCTCCAACTTATTTGGGATCAAAAAATGTGATTCATTTGGCAAATACCTTGGTTAACCAATAACCAATTCTAGCCCAAAGGCAAAGGATTTCTAGTATATACTAGATAATATGAGATCCAGATTAGCCATTTGGAAATCGAGATGCTTAAATATTGTTGGTAAAACCATGCTTGCTTGTTCTACTCTTGCGAGCATCCCTAGTTATGTGATGCAATATACTCTCCTCCCCATAAAAATCCTAAACTCTATTGACAAGAAACAAAGGGATTTCATATGGGGTACTAAGGAATCCAAAAAGAAACTTTACCTTATTAGCTAGGAAACAATTACCACGGATAAGGATAAAGGGGGTTTGGGATTACGTAAGGCAAAATCCAAAAATATAGCCTTACTAACTAGTGCGGTTTGGAGATTTCTTAACATCCCCCAAGCCCCAAGGGCCAACATCCTAACACAGAAATATGTCAACAATAATAGAAAATCAAAGCACTCACATACATGGAAAAACATCCTAAAGGGTTGGCACATTTGTATAAAGGGAGCCTATGGTCAATCCATAGTAACTCCTCCCTCCCCATTTGGAGTGCTAGGTGGATTCCAAATATTCCCCTTCTCAGAAGTTGTATAGAAGGCCCCTTAAATATAAATGATCACGATATAAAAATTAGTGACTTATAGTGGATAATATATGATATTTTGATAAGCTCTCCTTTAGTCTACAACCTAATATCATTAGCAACATCACCTACATGACAATACCCATTAATCGTTACTATGATTGCCTTCTCTGGGAACCCAATACTTATGGTTCCTTCTCCACGGCATCATGCTACACGCTAATAGAGAATTATGTTCCTAATTTTAAAAATAACATTAATAACTTTAAATGGGTATGGGATGTCCACTGTCCTAACAAAATAAATTTTCCTCTGAAAATGTTGCCACAATAGGCTCCCCTCCCGTTCCTTTCTTCATCATATCGGAATGAATGTTGATAAATTATGTATTGTGTGTAGGTCAGGTGAGGAAACCCTTCCCTATATTTTTCTATACTATGCTGTAGCTAAAAACCTTTGGAAATCCCTTAATTGGATTCTTGTTGCCACAAGCTCCGATAACCAGAGTTGGCTAGATGCCATCAGACACGACAACCTACTGATTCCCTCAAACATAATCTCTTGGAATCAGCTGCTCTCATTCCCACTCTGGAATATTTGGATAAATAGAAACTATAATCTGGAAAATAATACAAACAATTTCATCTCACTACCTCATATGTAACGACCCGACCGGTTGTTTTGAGTAATAGCACTCCGTTCAGCAGTCGAAGGCCATGAACAGCTTCATTTTAGGTATTATGACTTGTACGCGTGGTCATAATTGAATTTCGGGAAGTCCAAAGTTGATTTGGGAAGAGAATTCTTATTTCGTAAGCTTAAAGTTGAAAGAATGAACTAGGATTGGAATTTTGAGTAAACAACCTCGAAATCTAGATCTAAAGGTTCCAGCATGTTCGTATGATGATTTCGGACTTGGGCGTATGCCCGGATTGGGTTTTGGATAACCCGGGAGCGTTTTGGCGCCTATTGTGGAAGTTAGCATTTTGGAAGAAATTTCATAAGTTTGGTTTGAAGTGCATTTCAGTGTTATCAATGTCCGTTTAGGATTCTGAGACTGTGAATAGCTCCGTATGGTGATTCTGGAGTTGGGAGCGCGATCGAAAGTGAATTCGGAGGTCTGTAGGCCATTTTGAAGCCATTTGGCTAAAGATAGAAAATTGAAGGTTTTTAAGAAGTTTGACCGGAAGTGGATTTTTTGATATCGGGGTCGGAATCCAATTCCGAAAGTTAGAGTAGGTCTGTAATATCGAATATGATTTGTGTGTAAAATTTGAGGTCAATCGGACGTGATTTGATATGTTTAAGCATCGAAAGTAGAAGTTGGAAGTTCTAAAGTTCATAAAGCTTAGATTGGAGGTTGATTCATGATTTTAGCATTGTTTAATGTGATTTGAGGCCTAGAGCAAGTCCGTAACGTGTTTTGGGATTGGTTGGTAGGTTTGGTTGAGGTCCTGAGGGCCTCGGGTGGATTCCGGGTGGTTAACAGATCAAATTTGGAAGTTGAAGAACATCTGAAGGAATCTGGTTGCTGGTATTTTCGCTTCTGCGGTGGAGTGACCACAGAAGCGGTACCGCAGAAGCGGAAGGGGAGTCGTAGAAGCGCTTTTTGATCAAGGGCATGAGAACCGCAGATGCGGTCAAGGTTCCGCAGAAGCGGGACCGCATCTGCGGAATAGAAGTTGCAGAAGCGGAAGAATGCATTATGTACGGGACCGCATCTGCGGAAGGAGCATCGCAGAAGCGAGAAAGGGCAGCTTGGGAAGGAGCCGCAGAAGTGGTGTTTTGACCGCATAAGCGGAACAGCTAATGTGGTATGGCTTCCGCAGAAGCGGAAGTGCCTGGAGGCAGCAAAGATGTTTTAAATCGTGGGTGGAGTTCATTTCTCTCACTTTTCATGGCTTGAGGCGATTTTGGGGAGCTTCAATAGGGGATTTTCGTCATCAATAATTGAGGTAAGTTATCCCCACCTATTTTGGGTTAAATACATCAATTTTGTGTGGATTTGGGCATGAAAATTAGTATAAAAATTGAGGTTTTGGTGGAAAACCTAGAAAATTATATTCTTGGAAATTAGCCACGATTTTGGGTATGGAATTTAGTAAAAACATTATATATTTTAGTTCCTAAGGTCATGGGTAATCTTTATCTTCGAAATTTTTTGGATTTCGGGCACGTGGGCCCGAGGGCGTTTTGGTCAACTTTTCGATCGGAGTTGGGAATTGCTATAGATTAGATTGTAATGAATAATTGCGCATATGTTAATGGATTTGCGTGACCGTTGGCTAGGTTTGGAGCGTGGTGCATCAAGTAGAGTCTTCGGAAGGGCGGGGAATGCCGGTTTTGAGTCTTCGGAGCGAGGTGAGTCTCTTTTCTAATCTTGTACGGGGGAATTTACCCCATAGGTGAGTTAAATTGGTTATGTGCTCCTATTTGTGGGGGCTACGTATGCACGAGGTGACGAGAGTCCGTGCGCAGCTACTATTATGCTATTGTCCGGGTAGTCTAGGACCCAAAAGTATGTTATATTTGGATTAATTGTAAATCCATTGATGGCTTGTGTCATGACCCAAAATTCACTAAGGGTCGTGGTGACGCCGGACACCTCTGTCAGGCAAGCCAACAAAATTATCAATTAAATCCTCTTTTAATACTTTTGAAAATCTAAGGTTTTTCCTTTGATTTTTCATAAATAAAAGATCGCTACTTGAATTCAAATTTAAATAATAACAATTAGTAAAATCATTCAAAAACCATCCCAGAAACCCGATGTCACAAGTGCATGAGCAACTATCGATAAGAAAAATAAAATACAATATCTGTCCGAAATACAGTGGACAGGGAATAAATAATAAAAATGTTGAAAGGAACCACACTAGCTGCGGGTCGTCTCGAACAATGCAGCTCACCTAGTCTCAGAGTCGTCTGTGCTGCTACGCCCAGTAAGCTGCTGGAGGTAAATATGCTTGTGCAACAAAAATGCACAAAAATGTAGTATGAGTACGTAATCAACGTGTACTCAGTGAGTATCCCGCCTAATCCCGGAGGGGTAGAGGCGAGATGGTCAACTTTGACACTTTCTAATGGTCAAGTAATTTTTCATCCTTAATATATTAAACAATAGATTTATTTTATAAACATGATTTTAATCCAGATAGAGGAAATAAGTAAACACATAATTATTTCGTAGGAAATTTCCAGAATTTATTTTGAATATAATCCAAATATTTTTAAGCCACAAAAAGGCAATAATAACTTAATTAAGTTCAAGGCAACAACACAAACATGCGCAAATCATGCCGAGGCCGACGGTCCGCTCCAACAGGAATGTAAATTGTGCACTGCCGAGGGTCGAGCGGCCCGTACCATAGATGAATCTATTTAATCTGCCGAGGCATTCGTTCCGTTCCAAAAATAAACACATACCCGGCTCGTGAATCATGCATGCGACGCAAGTACACATAAGAATACCTGCTCAATCAGTCAAATAAGAACTTATCGGGGAATATTTATTCAAATAAAACCAATTCTCCTTTAACAATTTAAGAAATAAAGTTTAATCCTTTTAGAAATTCACTTACTAATTCGATGTGAGTTAAGCAATTCAAGCTACAAATGGGTTCACA
>MU717459.1:18055-50534 GCA_026770625.1 Nicotiana glauca | reverse complement strand
GCCACTCATGTTCATACAAAACTCAACAATAATAATCTTAAACATAATATGAACAAATAACTAAAAGAAAGTTTGAAGAAAACTCTTTTAAATCTTGCTTCAAGGTAGTATTTTTCCTTCTCCTCCTTAGCTCCAAGAGTCTTCAATGGATTTTCTCTCAAGATCCCCCTCCAAATCTGATCTAACTCAATAATGGAGCTTTAATTAATGTTAGTTGAGTGGATACCTTTCATATTGATAATTTTACCCCTTAATAATTGATTTCTCGGACTGAATTAGCGCAGCCGCGCTAGTGCCCGCGCTAATGGAGTTTCCTTCTGCCTCAACCCGCGCTAAACTAGCGCGGGCGCGCTAATGCCCGCGCTAATGGAAATTCGGTAAAATGCAAAAATGAAAGTTGTAGCCCTTTTAAATAGCTTTCCATCAATATATTATGGAGCCCAAATGGAGTTCTGCACAAAAAGTTATGGGCATTTTACTCAACTTGATTCCAATTTTATTTATTTAGCTTTTACTCAGACTTCAAAGCCTCAAATTACTCAAATTCATCCTGAATTAATTCTTAAGTTGGAAACTCTTCCCGCAAGGCATAAATCATGAATTTAATATAATTCATAATCATTTAAGCTCAAACATTTGTAAAATGCAGTAATTAAAGTGTTGTTACAACGACTAAAACACGAGTTTTTAGCCTATGATCAATGAGTCTATCCATAGTACTAATATATCGTCACTTGGTGCTTTCTTGAGTTGAGGGTCTCCTGGAAACAACCTCTCTGCCCTTCGGGGTGGGGGTAAGGTCTGCGTACATTCTACCCTCCCCAGACCCCACCTGTGGGATTATACTGGGTTGTTGTTGTTGTTGTATTTTAAATAAATATCATTTAAAAAATTTATATTCTATAGATACCTTTTAATGTTTATAACAAAATATCTAATTCTGGTTACCTCCTACACCTAAGCCACTAAATACGTTATTCGTTTACACTATTTTGTTTCTCTCACTACTTTGATACATGTCATTCTCTTTCCTCATTCTCTAAAAACACGATGCTCAATCTCAACAAAGATCATGCCACCAAAAGCCCAAGCAATACCAAATATACCAACGCCGCCACAAATATCGCCTCCATCTTTAGTATCCGACTGATGCTTGTACCAATTACAGTCAAAACTATTACATAAAGAAACAACAAAGTAGCAATAAACTCAGCAATACATAGAAGAAGTGCCTTAAAGAAATACCATTGAATCTCGTTGTATTCCATTTGGTATCAATTAGCAGTGTAATCCCCAAATCGGCTACTGTACATGATGTGTGTGAACAGTGAGATTCAGGATTTTTGCTCGACGCTGGATTCGTCGGAAATTAGTTGTTCTTGAACAAAGACGATGGAGTTTGGGGCTGAGCAACTTGATTTTCTGTTAATATATTTTGATGTATTTCCAACGTATCACGCTGTATTTTCATTTATTTTATTTTATTCAATGTCTTTTTTTCATTGTAATTCAATGTATCTCGTTGTATTCCATATATTTCATTGTATTCACTGTCTTTTTTTAATTGTATTTTAATGTATCCCATTGTATTCTATGTATTTTATTGTATTCACTGTCTTGCTATATGCCATGAATGTATTCATAATTTCATATATTTTTTTAATTAATATAATTTATGTATCCGGATGTATTATATAATTTCTCTGAAGATTGCTATATTTTTGGGGTATTTTTCGGTTGAGAATCTTTTTTATAACTGGAAATATACAAAACTTGTGTGTTATAATTGAGTTTGTTGAGTTATATTAGGAGTCTATTATGTTAATTGATTAACTTTCCATTTAAAAATAGTGCAATCTTATGTTTCACGTCGTGAATACAGTCAAATACAATAATCTATCCAGCTGTAATCCCATGTTTCACGCCGTTAGTACAGTCGAATACACTCGAATACAACAACTGATTAGCTGGACATCCCTGATTCACGCCTATTTTTGCTATTGTATTCATGAATACAATAGCTTAAATACATCTAATACATCTTATAACAACAGAAAACGTACCTACAATCCGTAATATAGCAAATGGTATCTATAGATAGTTAATTACCACTAAAAGATAGTGCTTTATGAAAATTTCTCTTATGAAAATCCAAAATCGTTGCCCCATTGATTTGGTGTTTGACTGAATTGAACTTGTCGTCAAATTTAAGGGTGCACATAATTTTGGTATATACTGAATAATCGAATCAGGAAAGGGAACTTCTAAGCAATAGTAAAAATATTTTTGTATGATATGTTCGAGTTGTGGAAGTAGCTATGAATATTAGTATTAGGATAAACTACAACCCACATCGCACCTTTAGGGGTGCAATCCTTCCTCGGACCCTGCATGAATACGGAATACTTTATGCACTAGATTGTTTTTGTATTGAATAATCAATTCGAAATAAACAATTTATATTTTGGTTTTGGCATTTAATATAATATGTATTTGATTTAAGTTTTTAAAGTATTTTGGTATTCAATAGTAATAAGAAAATAATGATACATATTCTTATAACGTCAAATAGTCCTTGGTCGAAAAGCAGGGATGTCGTGGGTCTCCTACTTACTTTAGGGTACTTCTATTTTCTCTTATATAAGAAGAGACAGTGAGCTGTCTGTCTCATGGTCATGCATGCCCGGCATTCCAAGTTACTTCTTGTAAAGAAAGATCTTCTCGTTTTAGCCGCAATTCTCAGGAAAAATGGGCCCACTCAAATTTTCCTTTCTCTCAATAGTATCATAGCCCAATCCAAAATTTTCACACTGTCATGACCCTAAAATCGACCAAGTCGTGATGGCGCCTATTGTGAAACTAGGCCAGCCGGCACAATTTTTGATTTCAACCAGTATTCAATAAAAGTCATTTTTAAGTCTTTAATTAATCAATAATCTCATAATGTAAGTCTAAATGAACAGTGCGGAATAAATACACAAGCCCGACATCGGGATGTCACAAGTCACGAGCATCTACTACGGTCTAAATACAACGAAGAGTCTGAAAATATATTAAAAACAGTCTAAGGAAGATAAGAAGGAGAAGAGCAGGGCTGCGAACGTCGGGCAACTACCTTGGTAACTCTGATGACTCTGCCACTGAGCAATCAACACCCGCTACCTGGTTCAAAAATACCTAAATCAGCATACAGGGTGTAGGGAGTAATGTGAGTGTGCCAACCCAGTAAGTAATAAAAGTAAATTAAAAATTAGCAGTAAGAAAACAAGTAAGCCACGTCATAACGCTACAGCAAATGCAGTACATTTCCAAAACAGTACATAAATTATTTACTTCATAAATCATAATCATTTTCGGTAAAAACCTTTTAAAACAACTTTTAATAGTTTCAAACGAGTGATAAAACAGTGAGTAAAAAAGATAGAGGCGTAAATAGCCCCTCGAGCAAAACATGTACCATAAACCGTCCCTCGGGCATAATATCAACAGAACCAGCCCCTCGGGCTACCTCACAATCACTCGTAATCAGTCCCTCGTGCATAACATGAATCAAGAACAAACCCTCGGGCAACGCTATGAAACAACAACTGCCTATCGGGCTACATCATGTCACTCACACTAGGTACTCGCGCTCACTAGGGGTGTACAGACTCCGGAATGGCTCCTACAGCCCAAGCACTAAACTGACGCTCACTGGGGGTGTACAGACTCTTAGAGGGGCTCCTATAGCCCAAGCGCTATAACAAGTCATCTCGTGGCATAATCAAATAGGCAATCAACCTCATAACAAGCCACTTTGTTGCGTAACAAATCAGGCCCTCGACCTCATAATCATGAATTAGTATAACACTGCTGCGGCGTGTAGCCCGATCCCATAATATCCTCACAACACAGGCCCTCGTCCTCACTCAGTCAGAAATCTCTCAAGCCACTCAGGCAACAGTAAAACATGATGCTCAACCAAAAATATCATTTAAATTATCAAAATTGAGTAAATATGGTTGAGTTATGAAAACAGTAAATTACAACATGACCGAATAAAAATATGAAGTCAAAACAGTGAGGAACAGTGGTAAAAATCCTCTAAGGGTCCAAAACAATTGGCACTAGGCCCAAATATGGCATTCAACCTAAAACATGATAGTACTTTTCAAAACACAATGATAACAAGCAAGTTTTAATCAAATACACGACTTAACAGTCGTATATGACAGACTAAGTCACAATCCCCAACGGTGCACGACCCCACGCTCGTCATCTAGCGTGTGCGTCTCCTCAAAGTAGCACAACGATGTGAAATCCGGGGTTTCATACCCTCATGACAAGATGTACAATCATTACTTACCTCTATCCGATCCAAACTCTATCTCACGATATCTTTGCCTCTCGAATCGACCTCTAGATTCTCCAAATGTAACCAAAAACCGATTTATACCATCAAAATATACTAAGGGAACAAATCCCACTCAAAAATAGCCAATTTACATCAAGAATCCCGAAATTGGCCAAACCCGACCCCCGGGCCCACGTATTGCAATCCAATAAAAGTCACATCAATAGAATCCTTACACCATCGCGAGTTCATACATATCAAATACATCAAAATCCGACCATAATTTCCCATTCAATTCCCAAAAAAATTCTCAAACTTTTCTTCCATTTTTTCCCAATTTCCACTCTAACTTCTCAAATTAATGATGAAATTCAAGAGTAAATCATGGAATTAAACCAAATACGAGCGAAGAATATTTACCCCAATTGCTCCACTGAAAATCTCCTCAAATTTTACCTTCTCTCGAGCACTCTAATGAAAATTTGAAATTATGGACTAAACCCTCGTTTTTAGAACTTAATATGCTGCCCAGATATTTTCTTCATCGCGAATGTGGCAGTACCCTCGCGTTCGCGAAGCACAGAGCTTCATTGACCAAAATTCTCTCCTCGCGAGGGCCTACCCGCGAACGGGATGACCACACAACTTGACCCTACGCGAACTTGATCCCTTTAGTTGCGAACGTGTAGCTTGATCTCATGAACCTTCGCAAACGCGGGACTTGCATCACGAACGCGAAGAACAGACCTGCATCCTCAACCCTTCGCGAACATGAAGAAGGGTTTGCTGCAGCAAAAACACCTGCAAATCTGCCAAGTCCAAAGTCCAAAAATTGATCCGTTAACCACCCGAAACACACCCGAGGCCCTCGGGACCTCAACCAAACATGCAAAAATATCGCATAGTATCATTCAAACTTGTTCCAACCTTCGGAACGCTCAAAACAACATAAAAACATCAAATTAACCATGGATCCAAGCCTAAAAATTCCAAAACTTCCAAATTCCGCTTTCGATCAAAAAGTCTATCAACCTCGTCCGAATGACCTGAAATTTTGCACACACATCACAAATGACACAACGGACCTGCTCCAACTTTCAGAATTCCATTTCGAACCTTATATCAAAATCTCACGTATCAACCAGAAAATGCCAAAAATTCCAATTTCACCAATTCAAGCCTAAGTCTACTCCGGACCTCTAGAACACATTCCGATCATGCTCCTAAGTCCCAAATCACCTAACAGAGCTAACCAAATCATAAAAATTCCAATACGAGATCATATACTAACAAGTAAAAACTTGGTCAAACCGTTTAAATTTTTAGGCTTCAAACTGAAAATTGTTCCTCCAAATTCATTTCGATTACCCTGAAAGCCAAAACCGATGATTTACATAAGTCATTATACATCACACGGGGTTGGTCATGCCCTAGTACTAGCGAGCGAAGTGCAAAATCTCAAAACGACCGGTCGGGTCGTTACATCC
Source organism: Nicotiana glauca (assembly GCA_026770625.1). Classification (NCBI taxonomy): domain Eukaryota; kingdom Viridiplantae; phylum Streptophyta; class Magnoliopsida; order Solanales; family Solanaceae; genus Nicotiana; species Nicotiana glauca. Next base: position 44,714 of record MU717459.1, on the reverse strand, counting down.
TCCCCTACTTAAACATATGTTCGTCCTCGAACGTGCCCAAAGTTGTTCTAAAAACCATCAAATCGCTGTGTAACCTTACCATGCACATACCCGGGGGTGATCCCACATAACCGTATCTCATATAGGTCCAATAACACAATGTAACTAAAATTTCACAATCCAACCTAGCCCATAAACCTTAGAACCACCTTTCGACTTCTGAAATCGCCTACATGATCAGAATCTCACATCTATACTCCGAATAAGCCCGAACAAGCTATAACAAAACATACCTGTAACCTCAGATGCAATTACATGATATACCACATAGCTCAAACACTCGTAACGATAACTTCTAATCACAGCAGTTGCTTAAAACAACCAAATATCGATAATTAACCTCTTATCAAATAAATCCTCAACCCAACACTTCCGTATACTGCCCATGATAAATGAAACATGTAGAAAGTCATAACCATCCCTTAGATAAACCATTCGTGAAGCCACTTCTCCTTTGGCAAGGACCATAGCAAATATCTAAGCCAAACATCGATATTATCCTTCCAGCACGCTGAAACCGAATCCGTTTGTATTCATTCTAGATCCCAAAGATCTCATCTAATCTAACACAACTACTCTGGTGACATGACACATCAACACAATCTAAAGCCAAAACTCGTGCAATCCACGCACCAATAAGCAACAATCTGAATGTACTCAAATCATGAAAAAAATGACTAAAATTAGAGAGTTGCACCGCAAGCTCACTAGTACCACAACACACAATTTTTAGAACCCGTCACACATCGTAGAAATAGAACACACGAATCTAACCCGAATTATCATACCTCCATATAACTTTGGTGCAATGCGCGGCCCTATCCAAAAACTGGTCCACATGAAATACCTCAAGTCACTATGCTCAAAACCGACAACCACATGCAATTTGATGTCTAGAACTAAAGCAAATCATCATGACCACGGCGAAGAAATTGCCATAACATTACACAAACCCGAAAGGACACAACCGACACTCCATCCGCCGAGCAATACCCAATACTCTTCCCGCTCGAGTTCTACTGAGAGGCTCCAATAAAATCGCACCACGTGTGCCTATAACCAACAAATCCTAACGCCTCGTAACACGAAAAGGTAACTCATATATCTTCCCAGATCTCTAATAAGCTCAATAGCAATCGAACCAACACATCCCTCAATAATACAACTCGAAGTCAACCAAGCCGACTCGATGTAGAACATACATCCATATTGGCCTACCAATGAACCCCTCATTAAGGAGTTCCTGAAGCTGCTCCTTCAACTCCTTTAACTCCGTCGGTGCCATACGATACGGTGCCCGACACCAAATCAATACCGAAATCAACAACCCTGTCCGGCAGTAAGAAACATATCCGGAAAAATTCCTCACCACCGCAACTGAATCAATGGTAGGAGTCTCTGCACTGACATCCATCACAAAGTCCAAATAAGAAAGACAACCCTTCCCAGCCATTCGTTGGGTCTTTAAAAATGAAACCAACCTACTGAGAACATAATCCGTCGAATCTCGCCACTCAGTCCATGGTATTCCCAGCATAGCCAATGTCACTGTCCTAGTGCAACAACCTAGAATAACACGACACAGAGACAACTAGTCCATACCTAATATTACACCAAAAATCTAACATATTAAGCAACAAGGATCCGCTCAAGTTTCCAAATCCCCAATAGTCACCACACCAGGCCGATACGCATGACCCACAACCACAACATAACCTGTCTATGAGAAATCCCGATCTCCATGTTCATAAAGCATACGAATCACCATATCCGATCCCAATTCCGCCGTCAGAATACATACCACACCTCTAATACCCAGTCATTCCACGAGAGGTAATCCTATAATTCTTTTGTGCCACCAAGAAAACTCGAATATCTATAGTCGATCAAATAAGAGAGTGTCGCAATACTAATGAAGTATCCTCAACTCAAACACATCGCCCTTTATAAAATGTATACTCTCATCAAGCCATACCAGTTAGTAATATCATTTACCTAGTCATCAGAAACTATCCATGCTGGCTAAGAATTTATGCCTCCTTCCTTTCAGAACTGAACCGTGACCTTACACATGTAAATTTCAACCCTACACAACATACCAAATATACCATGCCATCCTATGATAAATATGAGAACTTCATAATCCACTCTGAGCCATAATAACTACGTACTCAACTAGCCAAAAACTTTTCATTGATTCCATCTAGAAGGAAATCACTATACATTCCATGCTTCTCACGCTCGTAGAAAATATACATCTCTAATCGTGGTAGAAACCATCAAGAACTCTCCGAATTCCATTTACACAAAAGTAAACCGTCAGGACTGGATCCTTCTCACATCAACCAAGCTACGCAGGCCACTAAAACCTAAGAGCATTACCACAAAGCACCTATAGAAACTCATTACCTCGTAAGCACCCAAAGAATTAATCATAACCCTTACCATGCTGATCCGATATACTACCAAGTTGTGACGACCCGACCCGTTGTCTCGTGAGTTACTACTCTGTTCTTCCCATTTTTTGCTTCCTTATGTTTCATTATCAGTATTGTGTGCATTAGAATTTAATTGGAGTGATTTTATTAAGAAATGAGACACTTAGTTTCTTTTAAGAAGGCTTAAGTTGGAAAAGTCAACCGGATGTTGACTTGTGAGTTAGAGGGCTCAGAATTGAATTCCGATGATTTGGTTAGCTCCGGGTGATGATTTAAGACTTAGGAGCATAATCAGAAGTGGTTTGGGAGGTTCGGTGTAGAAGTTAGCCTATTTTGGCGAAATTAGGATTTTGGCGAAATCCGGTTGGTAGGCGAGATTTTTATCCGAGGTTCAGAATGGGATTCCGAGAGTTTCTGTAGCTTCATTATGTGATTTGAGATGTGTGCGCAAAATTTCATGCCATTCGGAGGTGATTTGGTCGAGTTTTTGATCAAATGCGTATTTTGGAAGTTTTGGAAGGACTTAGGAGAGAATTCGATGTAATTTGATGGTTTTGGTGTTGTTTGAGGAGTTTGTTGAATGTAACAAGTTTTAATAATGTTATGGAATATGTTGGCGTGTTTGATTGAGGTCCCGGGGGCTTCGGAGTAATTTCGGATGGCTAACAGAAACTTTTGAAGTTGGAAAATTTCATAATAAACGAAAGTTGTAAATGAGTGCGCATAAGACCTCACTTTGGAAGACATATCTCCATTTATATAAAGATTTTTGTGATGAACAACCTATCAAATTAAATTCCTTTGATTCTAGTTTCCAACGCAATAAACCGTTCGTCATTTGGGGATGTATGTAGAGAGTTATGACCAAATTACCAAACGCTGGCAGAGGACTTGGTGAACGCGAAACATCCGCATCGAATCCAAAAAGAGGAGATGGAAATGAAGTGCTGTCATAGCATCCGGGTCAGCATCTTAGCTCCTGAGAGGAGTGAAGTGGGGATGCGAAGCATCCGAGGCAGCATCCGAAATCTGGGCTTATAAACACAATTTCGGGATTCATTTTCACCCATTTCATTTGGACGAACTTGGGGTTCTTCTTTCACCCTTTCAAGACCTTCAACCTCCCTATATTCAAGGTAAGTAATCCTTATGATCTTGGTGTGAAATTCCATCATTTACACACTAATATTGATGAAATCTCTGCATAAACACATAGATTTTTCAAGAAATTTCTTCAAGAACCCAAAGAAGGGTTTTGCTAGATTTCTTCCAAAAGGTAAATCCTACACCTTAGACTTACATATATAGAGTTATTATGGAATTATAAGTATGAATCAAGTATTACAACTTATGGTATAGTTATTGGAGACCATAAATTCCCAATTCAAATACATGAACATGGTAGGAATTTAAAGGTGTTTATTTGATAAGATTTGTTGGTTGGGTGTGAATGGATGGTCATACATGTGTAGTTGGAAGTTATAAATTGGTTAGGAATGATGGTGAGATGAATTGTTGGTTAATGGTGATAGTTGGAGGAACCAATACTATAGTTATGAGGTGTAAATATCTATGCCTACAAGGTGTTTGATAGTATGCCTAAATGGCATAAGTTATGGAATTTGTTACCAATATTGGCCCTATTAAATGTTGTATTGTAGATTGAAGTTACATAACTGTATTGGATCATTGTAGTAGCATTAAGGGACGAATTTCCGATATGTATGGATAAAACCCCCGTCTTTTAGAAATCGAGCTTCATCGATATTTGTGTGATTTTGGGAAGATCCGTCGCACGAGGAGGCCAATTCGAGAGGCAAGGGCATAGCGAGCTAGACTTTTGGCCGTCTTGAGGTGAGTAATGATTTTAAATGATGTCCTGAGGGTTTGAAACCCTGGATTTGCACAACATACTGCTATATTGAGAAGAGACACGCGTTGTATGACGATAGCGCAGGATCATTTGCTATTTGGGGATTGTGACTTGGTCCATCCCGGTTGATATTTTACCGTGTATTTGATAAAGACTTGTTGATTTTCACCATGATTTGGGCTTATTGCCATACTTGGGCTTCATGCCAATTATTTGAAATCCTTTGTGAATTACCATCACTATTTTCCTCACTAATTGCAATATTATTTGAACTCAGTCCAATTGAATTATACTATTTCCTGAACTCAGCTATATTTATACTCAAATTGAGATTTAAATGATGTTTATAATGTTGTTTGAGCTGAGCACCATTGTTTTACTGATGCCCAAGGGGCTTATGATTATTTTCTGGACTGATTGAGGCCGAGGGCCATATGTGAGGATATGTTGAGTGATGTAAGGAGGCTTTCAGGCCTCGAGTGTGATGTGTGAAGGCTTTAAGGCCTTATGATATTGCGCTTGGGCTGTAGGAGCCCCTCCGGAGTCTGTACACACCCCCAGTGAGCGCAGGGTACCCAGGTGAGTTGGGAGTGGGCCCGAGAGGCCGATGTTGTGTTTTGTGAGTTGGGAGTGAGCCCGAGAGGCTGATGTTGTGTGTTGGTGAGTTGGGAGTGAGCCGTGGGGCTGATACTGTATTGAGAGTTTGATATTGAGCCCGAGGGGCAAGTTTCTGATTATTTCTTACTGTTGAAATTGTTTGTCTTCATTGTTTTAAAAGAGAATTATCTAATACTTCACGATTTTACTGTGTAATCGATTATACTGCTTGAGATAGCACTATATTGTGCCTTTATGAGATTTCATGCTTTCAGCCATTATTTATTTTTATTACTCACTGGGTCGGAGTACTCACATTACTCCCTGCACCATGTGTGCAGATATAGGCAGAGCTAAGTTCGCTCCTGAGCGCTGATTCTTTCCAGACCAGGCGGTGACTAGGAGTAACGAGGTAGCTGTTGACGTCCGCAACCCCGTTTTCTCCCTTATCTTCTATTATTTATGATATTTCCATAGCTTGTAAAAATATTAGTAAACTCTGTAGTAGCTCATGACTTGTGACACCCCGATTTCGGGCTGAGTCAGGATGGTTTTTCCTTGTTCTATCACACTTATTTCGCACTTATGATTATATTGTCTATGATTTAGACTTATTCCTGCTAAGTAACAATAAAGAGATGTATTGTTTTGTTGTTGGCTGGCCTTGTCCTCACGAGAGGCGCCATCACGACCGGGTTTGGGATTTTGGGTCGTGACTCAAGTTATCCTATTTATCCAAGTTCCTTCTAAATTAACTTCAAATTGATACTTCTCCTTACCATAATGCCACAATTCCTCTACCCAGACTCACCACACGAGACCCAAGCATAAAACCACACCGCCTAAGGCTCATAAGCTGTTGGATACTCTCTCAATTATTCCCAAAAGCACCACATTCAAAATACCTACCCTGAAGAGATTTCCTGCGAATCCAAAGCCATTACCTTTACCTTCCTGATACTAATATATATAACAACAACAACAACAACAAACCTAGTTTGATCCCAACATGTGGGGTTTGGGGAGGGTAGTCTATACGCATACCTTACCCCTACAAGAAGAGAGATCGTTTCCAATAGACCCTCGACTCAGGAAGGGCAAGAAGAAGAAAAGGGAAGAAAGAAAGGAAAATAGTATCCAATAATAGCAACACAGAATACAATACCTGAGGCGAACAAAACCACATACCGTAATAAAAATCCAAGAATATGAAGGGAAATACATGCTACTAAGCCTATTGATGAACACTAAAAACTACCTACTAACCTTCTACCTTAATCATCGACCTCTACACCATCCTATCAAGTGTCATGTCCTCAGTGAGCTAAAGCAGCGCCATGTCCTGCCTAATCACTTTTCCCTAGTACTTCTTAGTCCTATTTTGACCCTTTCTCAAACTCTCTATGGCCAACATCTAACACCTTCTGATAGGGGCATCAATACTTTTTCTCCTAATTGTCCGAACCATCTCAGTCGCGGCTCCCGTATCTTGTCCTACACGGAGGCTACTCCCACTCTGTCCCGGATAGCTTCATTTCTAATTCTATCTCGCCTGGTACACCCACACATCCATCTCAACATCCTCATCTCTGCTATTCTCATCTTCTGCACGTGGGAGTTCTTGACTGGCTAACACTCAGCCACATACAACATAGGGGGTCGAACCCTATAATTGATATAAAAATGCCACAAGTCTTGACACCCTCCAATGCAAACCCCAGCTTCTAGCCAAATATACAACCTGAAGATCTCCAATTATTACATGTAAGATCTTGAACCCCCTAGAACCATTATCGAGAGTCATCCACTCTACTCAAACTGCCATTAGACCGATCAAACAGACCGAATGACATGTGCTCCAACAGCATTCCGACATTGCAGAATGTAACCTCACCTTAATGCAACTAAGAAACTTCTTGTTCTATGCACCGTACATCCTTTACCAAAACAACTCAAGTCATTCCGTGATTCTCATACGCCCATAAAGCATAACATAACCTTTATTGAAATTTCCTTTACTCGAGCCATCCTCGATATCAACCTCCGTAAGCCATAACTGATTCACCAGTACGCCTCAAACTAGAACCAACATAGCACATAACCGTGCAATCAACTAATCCATAGCAGACTCCCCCACTTGGCTCAAAGCCATAGATCAAAACACATAATAACTCATAATGCATATACTTTATTACTGCCATAATACCATAGTGAGATTAAACTCAATCCTTCATAAGCTCGTGCAACACAGACCATCTAGTATTTTAGATCTTCCACAAATCTCGCATTCGCCCTCGTAACAGTCAAGCTGTCACGACCCCAGTTCACCCTCCGTGAACTGTCGCGATGACACCTAGTCTCTGTGACTAGGTAAGCCTAACAATGCGGAACATAAGGAAAACTTGCGGAAGAAATAATCAAAAACCATAAATCCCTGAAATAAGCAATATATATAATGCCGCTCGGCATGCACAATACTTAACTTCTCAAAACCAATACGTACTCCCAAAACTCGGAAACCCATGAATCACAAACTAAGAAATACTACATAGCTCTAACTCTGAAATGTCTAACAAGAACAAAGAATACATAAGGGCTAAATACTAATGCAGGAATAGAAAGAGACTCCTCGATCTGTGGACGCGGCAGATATACCTCGAAGTCACTAAAGCAGTCTCCTCGCCTCAGGGGTGATAGGACTGGATAGAAGTACCTGGATCTGCACATGAAAAATATGCGCAGAAAGGGCATGAGTACACCACAACGGTACTCAGTAAGTGCCAAGCCTAACCTCGGTTAAGTAGTGACGAGGAAGGTCAGGGCCCTACTGAGATAAAATAAAATATAAGGTACAACAAGATAAGATAAAGCAATTCAGTTGCAATCTAACAATAATAATTTAATACGAGAAAGTAAGGAATACAATAACCGAAACAAAGTCTAAAACGATCATAAGGATAATAACTAGGGATCTCTTAGTATCCCGAGGATCTCTTAGTATCCTCAATCTGTACCAGGGATCTCTTGGTATCCTCAATATATGCTAGGGATCTCTTGGTATCCCGAGGATCTCTTGGTATCCTTAATATATGCTAGGGATCTCTTGATATCCCGAGGATATCTTGGTATCCTCAATATACGCAAGGGATCTCTTGGTATCCTTAATATATGCTAGAGATCTCTTGGTATCCCGAGGATCTCTTGGTATCCTCAATATACGCTAGGGATCTCTTGGTATCCCGAGAATCTCTTGGTATCCTCAATATATGCTTGGGATCTCTTAGTATCCCGATTATATGTGCTGGGGATCTCTAGGTATCCCGCACTATAGTCCAAGTCAATATATATGCAGGGGGATCTACCAGAATACCGTTCCGTAGTCCCAAAGTAAACACACAACAACAACACGAAGAATAAACAATTAAACTCAAATTCCATATCAAGATAAAGCAGGTATTTCTAGCCTAGCATGTTGCACATAATCCAAATAAGGCACTTTAAGCAAATAGGCAATTAAGTCAACTAGTTATGCTTTTCTAACTAACAACAAGCTAAGTTTGCGAGTAGAATAAAACAGGAGAGAAAGGAACTCAGTTTAAATACTTAAAGTAAAAAACAATCGGGTTTTCAACAATTATCTCAAGTACACGCTCGTCACCTCACGTACAAGGCATTTCAATTATCAAATATCATATCCTAAGGGGAAGGTCCCCCACACAAGGTTAGACAAGTCACTTACATCGAACCGGCTCAAAATCAATATGCGAAATTATGTAAAATGACCAAAATGCACCTCAGGCCCACATCTCGGAATCGGGTAAAATTCAAATTTTTAGAATCCTCATACTCTCGAGTTCGTACATACCAAGGACACTAAAATCGGAGTCCAAATGGCCCCTCAAATCCTCATTTGAAGACCTCTTAAACTCAAGCCCTAATTACCCATCTTTTTCCAATTTCTCATCTCTAATTATGTCTTTAATCACATAAAAACGAGTTATGAAATAAAAAAATGTTACCTCCAAGTGATTCCTCTTTGTTTTCCACAAAAGTCTCTCTCAAAAGCTTCAAACCCGGATGAAAATGGTGAAAGAAGGGCTCAATTTCGCAAAGGCAGTAAAATATAGGTTCTGCCCAGCGATTCCTGCATTTGCGGCCCTGGGACCGCATCTGCGGACACAACGTCGCATCTATGACTCTCATTAAAATACCAGCTTCCGCATCTGTGGACCTCTAACTGCAGGAGCGGTTCCGCTTCTGCGGAAATTTCACCGCATATGCGGTTCCTGAGAAAAATCCAAATTTTGCTTCTGCGGCCCTCTACGTCGCTTCTGCGGCTCCGCATCTGCGGTTCCCAAACCGCAAATGCAAAAATACCAGAAGAACAGCTGTTGCACAACTTTTTTTCCAAAATTTCCTCCGTTAACCATCTGAATTCATCCCGAGGCCCCCGGGACCTCAACCAAAGGCATCAACATATCCTAAAACATTTTTCAAACTTGTACCAATCTTCAAAATACTCCAAAAAAAACATCAAAATAACCAAAACACATTGGATTTAAGCCTAAGTTTCTAAAATCTTTCGAATTCCGCTTTTTATCAAAAACCCAACCAAACCACATCCGAATGACCTAAAATTTTGCACACATGTCCCAAATGACATAATGGAACTATGGCAACTCTCAGAATTCTATTCCGACCCTCGGATCAAAAACTCACTATCGAAACGGAAACTTCAAAATTTGATCTTTCGGCATTTCAAGCCTAAATTAGCTACGGACCTCCAAAATACAATCCGATCATGCCCCTAAACCCAAAATCACCTAATGGAGCTAACGGAACCCTCGGATTTCCATTCTGAGGCCGTCTTCATACTGTTTCAACTGATCAATTTTCCAACACTTAAGCTCTCATTTGGGAACTAAATGTCCCAAAACTCTCCGAAACCCAAAACCGAACGTCCCTGCAATTCAAAATAGCAGAAATAAACTTGGGAAATGCAGTTAATAGAGGATCGGGACGTTAATTCTTAAGACGACCGGCTGGGTCGTCACATCCTCCTACACTTAAACATTTGTTCGTCCTCGAACGAGTATAGAGACATACCTGAAGAGAGTTGCTCATGGCCCCAAACTGCTGAGCGACGCGTTAGAGCTTAAAACGACCGGTCAAGTCATGACACAAGCCCACTCTTCTCTTAAGCTACCCAAATTTAAATTGCAATACATATATTTTACTAGTAAAAGAGTTATTCCAACAAACAACATAAGGATCACACAAACTTCAGAACACTCCGCAGGAGATAATATAATTGCTTCGCCGCAAACTAACATCTCTTTATACCTTTCCACCGTCATAAACATTACGCAGTCACTTAATCTTCCAGAGTCTGAACTCATATCTCAACATGAAATCTACTTCACTTCCAAACTAGACAATCAGGAAAAGATACTTCAACATGCCCATACTTTGCTATACATCAAATCACGATGGAAATCAAGAACCAGATAGTTCTTGCCACCCCAAGCAGACCCTTCTCATCTCATTCAATTCATATGAACACATCTCGCAGTCACATCACACTCATCACGTAACTATCCATCCATCACTTCCACTAATAGGGACACTATCGAATATATAAATTCAAAAGCACATGCTCACACAGTCAGCACCTCAGTGCTCAAGTTACAGGTAAAACCCGGCCTCAAGTCCTCTAGACTGGCCCAATATCAACGCACAGAAATCACATTTCGCCCCCCGATCAGGGAATCACAAGCCGTCAACGCACATCCGATACTGAGCGCTCATACACGCATATGAACACGTGGAAGGAATTCAAAGACTTGCATTTCAAGCTGAATCAAGGATGCACGATAAGAATTCAAGAATGTGAAGTTATTCCTAAAGGTTCTGCAACCTCCCGAGGATAAGTACAGATGTCTCCGTACCGATCTCTGAGACTCTACTAAATCTATTCATGACTCGTGAGACCTATGTAACCTAGGCTCTGATACCAACTTGTCACGACTCTAAAATAGACCCGGTCATGATGGAACCTATCGTGAAACTAGGCCAACCGACACAATTCCTAAATTCAACTAGTATTCAATAAAAGTCATTTTAAGCCATTAATTAATCAATAATCTCATAATATAAGTCTGAATGAACAGTGTGGAATAAATACACAAGTTCGACATCGGGGTGTCACAAGTCACGACTATCTAGTACGGTATGAATACAACGAAGAGTCTAAAAATATACTAAAAACAGCCTAAGGAAGAAAAAAGGGAGAAGAGCAGGGTTGCGAACATCGGGCATCTACCTTGCTAACTCCGATGACTCTGCCTCTAAGCAATCAACACCCACTACTAGATTCAGAAATACCTGAATCTGCACACAATGTGTAGGGAGTATTGTGAGTACGCCAACTCAGTAAGTAATAAAAGCAAATGAAAGCTGAGCAGTAAGAAAACACGTAAGCCACGTTATAACACTACAGCAAATGCAGTACATTTCCAAAACAGTACATAAATCATTTACTTCATAAATCATGCTCAGTTTCGGTAAAAACCTTTTAAAACAACTTTCAATAGTTTCAATCGAGTGATAAAATAGTGAGTAAAAATCATAGAAGCATAAACAGCCCCTCGGGCAAAACATGTACCATAAACCGCCCATCGGGCATAATATCAACAGAACCAGCCTGTTGGGCTACCTCACAATCACTCGTAATCAGCCCCTCGGGCATAACATGAATCAAGAACAACCCCTTGGGCAAGACTATGAAACATCAACAGCCTCTCGGGCTACATCATGTCACTCACACTAGGTACCCGCACTCACTAGGGGTGTACAGACTTCGGAGGGTCTCCTACAGCCCAAGCGCTAAACCGACGCTCACTAGGGGTGTAAATACTCCTAGAGGGGCTCCTACATCCCAAGCACTATAACAAGCCATCTCGTGGAATAATCAAACAGGCCCTCAGCCTTATAACAAGCCACCTCGTGACATAACATATTAGGCCCTCAGCCTCATAATCATGAATCAGTATAACACTACTGCGACGCGCAGCCCGATCCCATAATATCCTCACAACATAGGCCATTGGCCTCACTCAGTTAGAAATTACTCAAGCCACTCGGGAAACAGTAAAACATGATGCTCATCCCAAAATATCATTTAAATTATAAAAACTGAGCAAATATGGTTGAGTTATAAAAACAGTAAAATACAGCATGACCGAGTACAAATATGAAGTCAAAATAGTGAGGAACGGTGGTTAAAATTCCCTAAGGGTCCAAAACAGTTGGCACGAGGCCCAAATATGGCACGAGGCCCAAAACATGATAGTACACAATGATAACAAGCAAGTTTTAATCAAATATGTGACTTAACAGTTGTACATGACGGACTAAGTCACAATCCCCTATGGTGCACGACCCCGCGCTCGTCATCTAGCATGTGTGTCTCCTCAAAGTAGCACAACGATGTGAAATCCGGAGTTTCATGCCCTCAGGACAACATTTACAATCATTACTTACCTCTATCCGATCCAAACTCTAGCACGCGATATATTTGCCTCTCGAATCGAACTCCAGATACTCCAAATCTAACAAAAAACAGATTTATACCATCAAAATATGCTAAGGGAACAAAGCCCACTTGAAAATAGCCAATTTACACCAATAATCCCGAAATTGGCCAGACCTGGCCCCCGGGCCCATGTTTCGAAATACGAAAAATCACATAAATAGAATTCTTATACTCTCGCGAGTTCATACATATCAAATACATCAAAATCCGACCACAATTTCCCATTCAAATCCCAAAAAAAATCTCAAACTTTTCTTCCATTTTCCCCCAACTTCCACTCTAACTTTTCAAATTAAATGATGAAATTCAAGAGTAAATCATGGAATTAAACTAAATATGAGTGAAGAATACTTACCCCAATTGCTCCACTAAAAATCTCCTCAAATTTCACCTTCTCCCGATCTCTCTAATGAAAATTTGAAAGTATGGACCAAACCCTCATTTTTAAAACTTAATATTCTGCCCAGATATTTTCTTCATCGCGAATGTGGCAGTACCCTCACGTGTGAAGCACAAAGCTTCACTGACCGAAATTCTTTCCTTCGGGAAAGCGAGGGCCCACCCGCAAACATGATGACCACACATCTTGAACCTACGCGAACGCGATCCTTTGGTCGCGAAAGCGTAGCTTGATCTTCTGAACCTTCGCGAACGCGGGACTTGCATCGCAAACATAAAGAACAAACCTGCAGCTGTCACGACCCAAACTCCACTAAGGGTCGTGGTGGCACCGGGCACCTCTGTCAGGCAAGCCAACAAAATTACTTGTTGAAGTTCTCGTTTTAACAATCTTGAAAATTAAGCTTTTCCTTCAATTTTTATAAATAAAATAGAAAGATGATTGATTCAATTCGAATTAAATAATAGGAAATTAATACAAAATATTTCAAAATCCTCCCAGAACCCGGTGTCACAAGTGTATGAGCATTTACTAAGACAGAAAAAATACAACATCCGTCCAGAATACAGTGGACAGAAAGTAAATATATTATACTGGAAAGGGACTATACTAGCTGCGGGCCGCCTCGAACAATGCAACTCACCTAGTCCCAGAATAATCCGCGCTACTACGCCCAATAGGCCACTAACAACACATGAACCTGTGCAACAAAAATGCACAGAAGTGTAGTATGAGTACGAAAACGTGTACTCAATGAGTATCCCGTCTAATCTCGAAGAAGTAGAGACCAGATGGTCGACTTCGACACTTACTAGTGGTCCAATAATGATGTCAATAGTACATTAAACCGTGAATTTATATAGACATGATTTTTATCCAATAGAAGGAAACAAATAAACAATTATTTCTTTTATAGAAAATTTCCAAAATTCTTTTGTTTATAATCCAAATTTTTTCAAGCCATGAAGAGGCAATTACAACTTTAATAAGTTCAAGGCAGCAATACCAGCATGCGCAAATAATCACCGTGGGACGTACGACCCGATCCAATACAAAAGTAAACTCTGCACTGCCGAGGGTCGAACGACTCGAACCATAGATGCATCTATTACCCCGCTCGTGAACTATCCATGCGACGCGCTCAACATAAAATAAACAATCACCCTGCTCGCGAATCATTCATGCGACGCAGGTACACATAAAAATACATGATCAAATAGCCAATTAAGAATTTATCGGCGAATAATTATTCAAATAAAAGCCACTTTCTTTTTTAACAATTAAGAAAAGAAGTCAAATCCTTTTGAGAATGGATTTATTAATTCGATGTGGTTTAAGCAATTCGAGCTATCAATAAGATTACAAATATTCCAAGTATAGCATGCTTTTAGGTCCTAGACTATCCGAACTTAAACATAATAGCAGCTACGCATGGACTACCGTCACCTCGTGCGTACGTAGGACTCACAAATAGGAGAACATAACCAATTAATTCACCTATGGGGACATTTCCCTATTATAAGGTTAGAAAGGAGACTCACCTCGCTCGGAAGATTCATAACCGACATTCCACGCCCTTCCGAAGACTCTAATTGATGCACAACACTCCAAAACTAGCCAATGATTACGCATATACGATAAACTAGTCATATTAATCCAATTTATAACAATTCCTAACCTCGATCGGAAAGTTGACAAAAATGCCCTCGGGCCCACGTGCTCGGATTTCCAAAATTTTCGAAGAATAAGTTTACCCATAGCTTCATGAACTCAAATATATAATTTTCTCTAAATTTCATACCCAAAATCGTGGTCAAAATCGAAGAATAATAATTTTCTAGATTTTTTCTCAAACCCCAGGTTTTCCTACAATTTTCCATGTCTAAATCCATATATAAACCTTGTATTTAACTCAAAACTAGCAAAAATTACTTACCTCGTGATGAATGATGGAAACCCCTCTTCAAAAGCTCAAAAAATTGCCCAAACCAAGAGAAAAATGGATGAAATGAACCCAAACCCCAATTTTAAAACACCCTTCTGCCTCCAGCAATTTCCGCACCTGCGGTCCTATGATTGCTTCTGCGGCTCCGCAGGTGCGACCACTCCACCGCATCTGCGGTCCTTCTCAGGCCTCCTTATTCCCGGTTCTGCGACTTCTCCACCGCAAGTGCGG
The DNA here is from genome assembly GCA_026770625.1 of Nicotiana glauca. NCBI lineage: Eukaryota > Viridiplantae > Streptophyta > Magnoliopsida > Solanales > Solanaceae > Nicotiana > Nicotiana glauca. The sequence continues at coordinate 29,597 of MU717459.1, read as the reverse complement.
TCCCGTATCTGCAGAAATATGACCGCATTTGCGGTCCCTTCTCTTCTAGCCCAAAAACGCATCTGTGGTTGAAGTGCAGCATCTGCGGTCCAAAAACCGCAGATGCAGTTATGACAGCAACCAACTACCTCTGCCTTCCAAAAATTCCATTTTTGGTCCGTTAACCACCCGAAATCCACCCGAGACCTCCGGGACCTCAACCAAACCTACCAACCACTCCCAAAATATGTTACGGACCTGCTCAAGGCCTCAAATCATATCAAACAACGCTAAAACCATGAATCGACCTCCAATCCAAGATTTATGGACTTTAGAATTTCAAACTTCTACTTTTGATGTTTAAACCCATCAAATCACGTCCGATTGACTTCAAATTTTGCATGCAAGTCATATTCGACATTACGGACCTACTCCAATTTTTGGAATCGGATTCCGACCCCGTTATCAAAAAGTCCACTTCCGGTCAAACTTCTCAAAAATCTTCAAATTTCTATGTTTAGCCAAATGACTCCAAAATGACCTACGGACCTCTGAATTCACTTCCGATCGTGCTCCCAACTCCAAAATTACCATATGGAGCTATTCACTGACTCGGAATCCCAAACGGACATCGATAACACTGAAATTCACTTCAAGCCAAACTTATGAAATTTTTTCCAAAATGTTAACTTCCACAATAGGCGCCAAAATGCTCCCAGGTCATCCAAGTATACGCACAAGTGTGAAATCATCATACGAACCTGCTGAAACATTTAGATCCCGATTCTGAGGTCGTTTACTCAAAAATCCTATCCTAGTTAATTTCTTCAACTTTAAGCTTCCGAAATGAGAATTCTCTTCCCAAATCAACTCCGAACTTCCCGAAATTCAATTCCGACCATGTGTACAAGTCATAACACCTGAAATGAAGCTGCTCATGGCCTCAGACTGCTGGACGACGCGCTAGGGCTCAAAACGACCGATCGGGTCGTTACATTCTCTCCCACTTAAACATACATTCGTCCACGAACGTGTTGAGAAATACACAGAAGTAGTCTGAAATCACTGTTTAACACCTCATGCACCTTCACGTGCTACCACAACTCAGTTGTGCACATTAGCTCGATCAATTCTGAAGATATTCCTTTTTTATTCAGGCAAATAAGCCTTAGAGCCCAATTCCAACACCCGAAATTCTTTGCCGGACCTATTTCCAACATACACTCACCGTGTCAACATCTACATGCAGCCCCAAAACATAACTACATACCATAGCTGAATTTACCCCTTGCACCATTTCACTCACAAAACCGCAATGACGTTCTCTGATCAAATAAACCGAAATTCCACGAATCTGATGCTCCCATTGCACCTCATGACCTACTTAGGCCTTGCTCTATCTCTTATAATACCGCCACGATGGAAGAGATGTGTAGAAATTCATAACCAACTACCGAATTAAAAAATCATTTAGGTCTATACTCCTGACGAGAATCATCACTTCATTCTGAACTGAATAATGCCCTTAAATTCTTAATGTATTTCCTATAATCAAATTGCACTGATCCTAAATCCAATGATCTCGTCTCACCCAGTACGAACTGCTTCGGCTATAAGCCACCCCAACATGACTTTCATATGATGATATCGTGTGCCAATAGGCTACCATATCAAACGTGATACAAGGGAAAGCAAACTTTGAGAAGGAAATTCAATTACATCGCTCGCGAATCATACATGCGACACAGTCAATATATTTTAACAAACACCCCACTGGCGAATCATACATGTGACGCGGGCACACATGTAATATGAGTTTTCCTTAAAAAATAAAATAGGAAATAGAACACATAAAAACGGACACGGGGAACTGCACTCAGCATCACTTTGCTGTGGTGCGCAATCCGATCCAAGCAATATAACTATGGCGGTGTGCCACCCGATCCACACATAGATCTCACATAAGGAGATGCACATCAAGATAAATTGCTCATTACAATAAAATGCCAAATTTCGGTCACAAGCACGCTAAGTGCATAATATCGTCCTTGGGGGAACATATAGTGCCACAAGGTACAAAACTCAAGCACAACTGAGGTGCGATAACGATCTGAATCTCAAGAGCCATTTACTCAGGTAATATCATTTCTACGCGGAACCTCAACACATAAGCAATTTCTCAAGCCGTCGAACAACTCACACGGCGCAATGTATCACTACATGATATATCTGACAACGAAACAACACCCTAACTACTCCTCCATAAGGAGCACATTACTGAAATAAACACGTTTGGCATCATATAGAGCCCATATTCATATTTGAATCCATCAACCGACCTCAAGCCGATTCTGCTCGCACTGAACTAGGCTAATTACCTTTCAAAGGTCCATAATAACTCTCTTCCGCTCATAACATATAAGAACATCCATCATAGTCGAAGAAATCATCCGCAATCCACAACTCAATAGACTGAGTGCCCTCCAGGCATATATTCTCAAATCAACGATATTATCACAACCTTCATACTTGGTTTAATTCTTTAATCAATCAAGTGACTACCTGCCATACTTATACAATCTTCCTATGGGACACACTCCCACAACCTACCACAACAAACAACTGGGTTGTACCTCCAAACCACCGGCCGCATTAACGCTGAAAAGCGATCAAGAATCATTAACCAGGATGCAAAGCCCTTTTTACAAAACACCAATCTCAGGTGACGTCGAGGACAATACCAACTCACCTTAAACATCGAAACTTCTTTCCTACTCATCCGAGCTCGTGACATCCTTGTCGACACCGAACTGCTACCTTGATCTTCACTTCAAATTCCATACCACTCACTGCATCTAACATGCCAACATGCGATAGAACATGCCTTTCATCATAACTTCGGAACCACTATTAGGCTAACACTTCATCATATAAAAGCTTTTCACTTAACTCACTTTAGGAGGACCATAGCAACACACAGATGAATTCTCACAGCCGTGGAAATATGCAAATATCTAAGTAGTGGTCTAACCCACCATAACCTTTGCGGGATCCGCCTACACGTAACAGGCCATAACAGTGGATACCTCTGAATAACATCAATTACGGCGGTCGACAAACCTCTCACACATTGAAAAAACTTACTTGCATAACTTGATCACGTTGAAGGAACTGATCACTACCAGCAACATGCCACTTCGCCTGTGGCTAACCAATCCCTCTTCTTCCAATTTATCCTTGATTGTCATAGAAACAATGATAACTCCATTCAACACTTAACACACTCCATCTGCACTCATCCCGAATGACCCTGAATCACGAGACCATAAACCATTTCGTACCTCCCAATTGCTACATCGCAAGCCAAAACATCATAGAACATTTTGTGCCTCTTCTCATAGGCTACTATCAAGCTTGACTCTTAACCTTACCTATAGGTTCGAAATCATTAGGCATCACACTTTATCTTTTGAATTCACTAGGACTGTTGTTGAGAGCCACCCGCTCTGACTTGGCCCCGAATATAATCAATTCCATAAATCTTCTAGCACATGAATACCCCATTGGTGAAGCACCCGGCACAATCATTCCCTTGGAACCCGCATCTTTACAAAGTACAATCCTGAATCCTTCCCCAAGTCTGAACATGGGCCTATAAGTCCAACGATAGCCCGCCTTTAATAATTCTTTTGCTCAATTTACCACCTATGTTCTTTTCCCGTAGCTGAGATAACCCATCAATATGCTAATAATCAGAAATCCCACGAGTAATTAATCATGCAACCCCATCATAGGCGGTGGGACTCTCCCACTTAGCTTGAAGCCACTATTATACAACTCTGGAATTTACCAGGATTCTTAATCTCCTATTGACATAACCTTGCGCAATCAACCACCAAAATTCTCGAAATCTTTCTGTAAAACCCCCTTTTTATATTCTGAATCATCAAACACATTTGCACTACCGATCTCTTTGCTATATAACCAATAGAATTCTTTACAGAAGCTTCGCCAACCACGCGACCGCTAACCTGCTCATAGGGAATAACCCACATGTGGAAATAACTTTCCGACATCTTCCGACGCTGCTGCACAAGGTACAATCACCATGACATTAATATCACATCCTGAGTCCGAGCTAACCCTCTAGCTGCACAAGTCCTTTCACCCCTCGTGGACATCAATTAAATGTGCGGCAACATCCTTCCCATTCAAGTTATGTTGTATCCTTCTTCATTTCAAGCAGCTCCTTTCCGTTATACCAAGTCTCCTGCCGCATAATAGCTCATGCTTTAGATTAAATCCGTAAACCCCAATCACCAATCACTAATATTCTCAAATCCCTCTGAACTTTCCTTAAGGTACGTGGTCATCCTACTACAAAGCCCATATGCAACTCCTCCACTCTCCCACTTTGGGCAAACCCGCTTCCTTAATCAACTACTCGACCTTCGCTTCATATATCTGGCGTTTTAGCATTTTTGAACACTGCCTGACGCTTTCCACATGTCCTTCCTCGTCCTTTGCTGTTCAGTTGTTGCCTTAAAAAAATCCTTCTTCATAGCTCTTGGACCCACAAATGCTACTAACTTGAACCTTTCTGGAGATCATCTTTCTCGAGCTGTCGACATTAGAAACACTGATTCAATCCTGAACCGCCGCACCACGCGATCTCTGACAGTCGCTTCTTCGATACTATCTCACCATTTCCTGCTCCCAAGGCGAATTGTAGAAGATTATAACACCGGCAAACTTAGTACATTCAATAGGGACAACGGCACCTCATCATAGGAGAAAAACTCCACCACACTTGCAACACCAAGCCTCGCTACTCCATCATCCCAAATCTGAACATTCATAGGCCAATCGCTTTTCTCGTGCCGGGAATAATTATCGAATCTCTAGACCATGCATTGAGTAAACCTCCCCTCAGAAGTATCGCTACTGGGCTGAAATAATAGAATATCCTTCCACAAGGCGACAATAATAATCCAATCAACTATACCGGGAGAAACATCCCGCACCACATCTGTAGTACCATTATGATTCTTCAATTCTCGATTTATAACAAGCGCTTTGCATCATATAAGATTGAGTAGGAAGGAAATAAAGGCATGAGCCTCAAAGGAATCAAATCGCACGATGAGGAATCAAGAAGGGAAGTACTCCTAACAGCCCTGTAGCCTCCCGAAAATAAGTACAGGCGTCTACTTGTTCATGACTAGTGAGACCTAAGGGAACCTAGTGCTCTGATACCATGTTGTCACGACCCAAACTCCACTAAGGGTCGTGGTGGCACCGAGCACCTCTGTCAGGCAAGCCAACCAAATTACTTGTTGAAGTTCTCATTTTAACAATCTTAAAAATTAAGCTTTTCCTTCAGTTTTTATAAATAAAAAGAAAGATGACTGATGCAATTCGAATTAAATAATAGGCAATTAATACAAAATATTTCAAAATCCTCCCAGAATCTGGTATCACAAGTGCATGAGCATTTACTAAGACAGAAATAAAATACAATATCCGTCCGGAATACAGTGGACAAATAGTAAATATATTATGCTGGAAAGGGACTGTACTAGCTGCGGGCCGGCTCGAACAATGCAACTCACCTAGTCAAAGAATCATCCGCGCTGCTACGCCCAATAGGCCATTAACAACACATGAACCTGTGCAACCAAAATGCACAGAAGTGTAGTATGAGTACGAAAACAACGTGTACTCAACGTATACTCAATGAGTATCCCGTCTAATCTCGAAGAAGTAGAGACCAGATGGTCGACTTCGACATTTACTAGTGGTCCAATAATGATGTCAATAATACATTAAATCGTGGATTTTTATAGACATGATTTTTATCAAATAGAAGGAAACAAGTAAACAATTATTTCTTTTATAGAAAATTTTCAAAATTCTTTTGTTTATTGTCCAAATTTTCTCAAGCCATGAAGAGTCAATTACAACTTTAATAAGTTCAAGGCAGCAATACCAGCATGCGCAAATAATCACCGTGGGACATACGGCCCGATCCAACATAAAATTAAACTGTGCACTGTCGAGGGTCGAACGGCTCGAACCATAGATGCATCTATTACCCCGCTCGCGAACTATCCATGCGACGTGGTCAACATAAAATAAACAATCGCCCTGCTCGCGAATCATTCATGTGACACAGTACACATAAAAATACATTCTCAAATAGCCAATTAAGAATTTATTGGGGAATAATTATTCAAATAAAAGCCACTTTCTTTTTTTAACAATTTAAGAAAAGAAGTCAAATCCTTTTGAGCATGGATTTATTAATTCGATGTGGTTTAAGCAATTCGAGATATCAATAAGATTACAAATATTCCAAGTATAGCATACTTTTGTGTCCTAGACTACCCGGACTTAAACATAATAGTAACTATGCACGGACTCTCGTCACCTCGTGCGTACGTAAGCCCTACAAATAGGAGCACATAACCAATTAATTCACCTATGGGGACATTTCCCTCTTACAAGGTTAGAAAAGAGACTCACCATGCTCCGAAGATCCATAACCGACATTCCACGCCCTTCTGAAGGCACAACGCTCCAAAACTAGTTAATGATTACGCAAATCCATTAATATACGATAAACTACTCGTATTAATCCAAAACGCCTTCGGGCCCACGTGCCCGGATTTCCAAAATTTTCGAAGAATAAGTTTACCCATAGCTTCACGAACTCAAATATATAATTTTTACTAAATTTCATACCCAAAATCGTGGTCAAAATCCAAGAATACTAATTTTCTAGATTTTTCCTCAAACCCCAAGTTTTTCTTCAATTTTCCATGTCTAAATCCATATATAAACCTTGTATTTAACTTAAACTAGCAAAAAATTACTTACCTCGTGATGAATGATGGAAACCCCTTTTCAAAAGCTCCAAAAATTGCCCAAGCCAAGAGAAAAATGGATGAAATGAACCCAAACCCCGATTTTAAAACACCCTTCTGCCTCCAGCAATTTTCGCACCCGCGGTCCTATGACCGCTTCTGCGGTTCCGCAGGTGCGGCCACTCCATCGCATCTGCTGTCCTTCCCAGGCCCCTTATTCCCGCTTTTGCAACTTCTCCACCGCAGGTGCGGTCCCGCATCTGCTGAAATATTACCGCATCTGCGGTCCCTTCTCTTCTAGCCCAAAACCGCATCTGCGGTTGAAGTGCCGCATCTGCAGTCCAAACTGCAGATGCGATTATGGCAGCAACCAGCAACCTCAGCCTTCCAAAAATGCCATTTTCGGTTCGTTAACCACCCGGAATCCACTCGAGGCCCCCCGGACCTCAACCAAACCTACCAACCAATCCCAAAATACATTACGAACTTGCTCAAGGCCTCAAATCATATCAAACAACGCTAAAACCACGAATCGACCTCCAATCCAAGCTTTATGAACTTTAGAATTTCAATCTTCTACTTTCGATGTTTAAACCCATCAAATCACGTCCGATTAATTTCAAATTTTGCACGCAAGTCATATTCGACATTACGGACCTACTCCAACTTTCAGAATCGAATTCCGACCCTGACATCAAAAAGTTCACTTCCGGTCAAAATTCTCAAAAATCTTTAAATTTCTATCTTTAGCTAAATGACTCCAAAATGACCTACGAACCTCCGAATTCACTTCCGATCGCACTCTCATCTCCATAATTACCCTACGGAGCTATTCACAGACTCGGAATCCCAAACGGACATCGACAGCACTGAAATGCACTTCAAGCCAAACTTATAAAATTTCTTCCAAAATGTTAACTTCTACAATAGGTGCCAAAATGCTCCCGGGTCATCCAAGACCTGATCCGGGCATACGCCCAAGTCTGAAATTATCATACAAACCCGCCGGAACCTTCAGATCCCGATTCCGAGGTCGTTTACTCAAAAATCCCATCCTAGTTAATTCCTTCAACTTTAAGCTTCCGAAATGAGAATTCTCTTCCCAAATCAACTCCGAACTTCCCAAAATTCAATTCTGATGATGCGTATAAGTCATAACACCTGAAATGAAGCTGCTCATGGCCTCAGATTGCTGGACGACGCGCTAGGGCTCCAAACGACCGGTCAGGTCATTACAATAGCCTCACTCAATAACCCTTCGCGAACGCGAGGGCCTATCGCGAATGCAAATAAGGGTTTTTTACAACAAAAACACCAGCAAATCTGCCAAGTTCAAAGTCGAAAATTGATGCATTAACCACCCGAAACACACCGGAGGCCTTTGGGACCTCAACCAAACATGCCAACATATCCCATAACATCATTCAAACTTGTTCCAACCTTCGGAGTGCTCAAAACAACATCAAAACATCAAATTAACCACAGATCCAAGCCTAAGAATTCCAAAAACTTTCAAATTCCACTTTCGATTAAAAAGTCTATTAACCTCATCTGAATGACCTGAAATTTTGCACACACATCATAAATGATACAACAGACCTGCTCTAACTTCCGGAATTCCATTCCGACCCCTCTATCAAAATCTCACCTATCAACCGAAAAACGACAAAAATTCCAATTTCGCCAATTCAAGCCTAAGTCTACTCCGGACCTCCAAAATATATTTCGATCACGCTCCTAATTTCCAAATCACCTAATGGAGCTAACCAAATCATAAAAATTGCAATCCGAGATCACACACTGACAAGTCAAAACTTGGTCAAACCCTTTCAAAATTTTAAACTTCAAACTGAGAACTGTTCCTCCAAATTCATTCCGATTATCCTGAAAGCCAAAACTGATAATTTACATAAGTCATAATACATCACACGAGACTAGTCATGCCCGAGAACTGGCGAGCGAAGTGTAAAAGCTCAAAATGACCAATCGGGTCGTTACACACACAACTCTCAACTACATTTGTAGCTTTTTGCCAATGCATTATAGTTATGCTTTTTCCTTCAATTTTATCGTGGTTATTGGCTTTAATAGCTTCTACCAAGTTTTTGACTTTGGAAGCACCAGTTGTTGCAATTTTGTTAGTAGTAATTAATTTTTTTTACTTGATTGATTATTTTTTATTATTCATGAATAACAAATTCAGGAGATCCCATATTTATTATCCGTCAATAACGAATTTAAGAGACTAAAATAATCTGTCTATGTCAAAACACAATATCATTGTCTTCTTCCAAATAATTCTCATTTAATACATGAACCGAAATTGATTTCTATTTATACCTCTTTAATTTATACCAAATAGTTGTGGTTCAACATAGATCTTAGTTAAAATTTGAAAAATAAGTTATTTTAATTGTATTCGGAGATTTTTAAATTGTTATAGAATAAAAACTAACTTCTTTGAATTGCAGAGAAACTACATTACCAGTACAATTAATTTGATTGAAAAGGGATTGGTGAGAATATTATACGTAAAACTGCGATGTGTTAAAGGAATTTACATATAAGTTAAGGGGGCAATGTATGTATTAAAACAAAATTAATTTACCTACTAATCCTTATTTAAGTCAAGTAAAACGAGACGAAAATGCAAACTAAATATTAGCAACATTTATGAGTTGATGATAAGGTTTGATTATATTAATGAGAGCTTTCATTAATGTTGTGTATGGAGAATGATTATCAATTAATGGGAACTCTATGTATGCAATATTTGAAAATATGAATAAATATTATTTTGAAGTTTGAGTCAATTATTTGCTCGGATCTGAAGTAGTTCAATTTCTTTAATGCAACTTCATAAATCAGATCTAAATTTCTTATATCTTTCGAATGTGACTTCAGAAATTCGAATATGAATTAGTTCAATCTTTTTAATGCAACTTCAGAAATCAAATCGAAAGTTCTTCTATCTTTCAAATGCAACTTCAGAAATTCGAATCTTTAGTAGTTTATTCTATTGAATGCAACTTCAGATTTCGAATCTTAAATTCTGAAACGTAAACTTATTTTTCGATTTTCAATAATCCAATACACGATTCAATGCCCAAACTTACTTCAAAGGGATTAAATTTGAAATATAACTTTCAAATAGCATGAAGAACAAATTATCTCAATCATCAAGTTGTCGAAACAACAATAAATTTAACATACCAATGTTGCAACTAAGAAGAAGAAGAAACTCTAAGCGGTCGTTTGGTACGTGGGATAAGGTGAGATAAAATGTGATAATGTATGGTGCTAAATTTATTTCATATTTGATTGATGGTATATATTTATCCTGGGATAAGATTATACCGTCAATAAACATGGTATAAACTTAGTCCCAGACTTAATCTGCATATCCCAAATTAATTTAGGGATTATCGCGTACCAAACGACCCCCAAGTACAAAAGAAGAAGAAAACCGCATTAAAGAAGAAGAGAAAACTGTATCTAAAATTTGGGTATCGGTAAAACTTTTTCTAAAAAGTGGGTGTAAATTCAACTGGCGACGCAAAATTAAGCGCCATATGAAATTTTTTCCTTTGACTATGGTTATTGCCCGGTCTAATTGTAACTAGTAGATTTATAACGTCAAATATAAAAACTCTAAAGTTTATTGCATTTACATTTAGGATTTTTTTTTTACTTTCTCACCCTTAGAAATTGTTTCATTCGCTTAATTCAAGGCTGTGCATTTAGATCGGGTATCTCAAATCCGAACAGATCCGCCCTATTTGGATTTCGAATTTTGAATATTCGGATCGAATATGGGTTATATTTTTTAAAAGTTCGAATATTCGGATCAGACTCGAATTTGTATAATTTTAGTCCAATCCGATCAGAAATCTGAATTATATGGACATATATAAATATCAAACTTTTATTTTAGGGTTAAGTCTTCTCATTTCATTTGCCTCTCTTTAGTCTCTTCTTTTATTAGTTTATATCGAAGTCTCTCTCTAACCTCTCTTCAGATTACACTCTCTGCTTTTCTTAAGTATTACCTTTGTGTCTCTATTCTCAGTCTCTCCTTCCTATCAACAAACAACGACGTGTTTTCTTTATTAGACATTTATTCAGAATTTCGGTCTATTTTATTTTGCTATGAAACTTTTATTTTTGTCTATTGCTATGAAGGATATTTGATCCCTCTCAATTTAATAGGATGGTAAAGAGCACTAGCCTTAAAAAGTGTCGTAACCGATTAGATTTTTAGTAGCCTTGATAAGACGTACAATCCATTCCGAAAATTTGAAATATTTATCCGATCCAAACTTTAAAATTCGATCCGATCTAAATTAATTCAGATTGGATTTGGATTGCATTTTATAAAATTCAAAATCTGAATTAACAATTCGAAATATGCTAAATCTGATCTATTCGACCGATGCACAACCCTAACTCAATCAATATATTTTACCGATGTGTGAGTTTTATTCCCAATTTGATTGTGTGCATTGATCACGCCCAACTATGCCTTATAAAAGGACAATGCGGTCATTGCAAAAGTCCGGAGTCGAATCCCACAGAGAACTAAGGTTTAGCTATAGCTGTTCACTATCACCAAGAAGACAAGCTTGAACAATTTCTAACTTATAGATATTAAGATTCTTGTGTTTAAATAATTAACTAACAAATTAAACTACTAAATT
>MU717459.1:2569-13487 GCA_026770625.1 Nicotiana glauca | reverse complement strand
ACTTAAATTCATTCCATAACATCTATATAGCTCGGAATCACACCTACAAGGCATAAAACGCACAATTAGTGCAAAATACTAGCGATTAAAGTGCAAACTCAACTAAAGTGCAGTAAATTAGAATGTAATAATCGACTAAAACACGTAATTATAGCCTATCATCATGCATAATCATATATCCAATTTGATTATGTGCATAATTAATAGTGTTATACTGTACTGTCCACTCCACAATAAATTTGAAAAATGAACTGTTCACTCCATAACCAACAAACATTTTTCTATTATATTTTTTAATTATGTATTCTCGAAAGTAAAAGTTTCTATCAGTTTTGCCACTGTAAGTCCTTAAAAACAAAAAAATAAGTACAATTCTTCATTCAAACTAAACAAATCGAAGTTATTAGATCGAATAAATCAAAATCGAAAAAAAAAATTCGAACCATAATTTAAATAGTTTTGGTACTGACATGATATTTTAAGAAATTAGAATACCAAAAATATTAAAATGAAATGTTTCAAAATCATATTAAACCCACCAATGAACATTCTTACTCGAATTGGTGCTTGATCTAATTGAACTGATCCTCGAATCAGGTGAAGTGATCTTTAGCTCGTTTGAATTGGTCCTCAATTTAGTTAAACTGGCAATTCTACTAACTCATTTCAAATTCCGGTGTTATCACCTATAATTGACATAATAAAATTGATTATATCAATAAGATCAACATCTTTTACTAGAATGATAGAAAAAGAAAAGAGAAAAGGAAAATCAAAGTAGACTTATCCAATATATTTTCTTTATTTATTTTAGAGATTTGAAATAACTTTTCTTAATTATCTGGCTATAGATTTGATAAAAGAATATAATAATAAAAAAGTAGTGGTACTAACTATTTAAAGGATGACATTGTACTTAGAGCATAGTTTGCGACCTGAGTGACATTTGCTCAAGATTCAAGAAAAAGACCACCACTGTCCAACACCAAAGATTCACTGCTTTTTGAGTCCTTCCATTTGTACAGAGTAGAAGGGAAAGTGAATCCATGGAACCCCCAACTCAAAATCCTTCTTCTCAACAACATATGAACAGTAGAAAGAGGCCACTTGACACCTCCACCCCTTGTTACAAGATGCGACTCATTGTTAAAGATCTCAGACCTCACGTTATTGAGGTACTAATCTCTGAATAAATTGACTTGTTTTGGACTTTTCTTGTTATTATTGCTTGTGGGTGTCCTTCAATTTGCGGTTTTCCCCATTAAATTTCATTGAAATTTGAATTTTAGTTGGAGTGTATTTTTTGCTCTATGAAAATGTGAACGTTTTTGGTTTGTTGTTGCATAAATTGACTTGTTTTGGACTCTTCTTGTGGTGTCCTTCAATTTTTGGTTTTTCCCATTAGATTTCTTTGGAAGTTGAATTTAGTTGGAGTATATTTTTTTGCTGTATAAAAGTGTGATTTTTTTTTTTTTTTGCATTACTTTGACGTCTTTTGGATTCTTCCTGTTGTTATTGCTTGTTGGTGTCCTTCATTTCGTGGGGTTTCTCTGAAAACTGAATTTAGTATATTTTTGGGCTGTGAAAATCGGCTCTTGATATTTTTTGTTCTTAAAGGATTAAAAAATGTCACATTTCCTGTTCTTTCCTCAGATTTAAGAGGTTTTCTAGCTCCTGCGGTGTTAAAGATTTGACATTTATCGTAATAAGAAAATCTGTGAATAACTTGACTTTGTTTGGACTGCACTTGTTAAAGGTCTACATGTCCTGTTCAGTATTGGAGTGCAATTTTCTCTTGTGATTTCTTTTCTCCATTTTAAGAGTTTTTCTAGCTCCTATTCTGGAAAAAAATTGGCATTTATCATACTAGGGCTTTTAGGTTTTATTAACATTTTAGTGCAATTTATCCATGTATTCACTAGTTGCTGAAAGAAACTATAGTGGCAGCAGTAAGCCAGTAATATTATTCTTTTTCATGCAATATGATTTACTAGTACTAGTTATACTATACAAGTTGGCAAGTTGGGAATAGGTTTCCTGGGTGATGAAGTAGGTTCAGAAAACCGTAGAATTCTGTATGGTTTAGAGCAGGTTAGGTGTTCCAGTGAATGTTATTTCACTGTATTAGTTTAAGGAGATCTGCATGAAGAGAACTCTGCGAGTTTGTACAAATGCAGTAAAAATGTCATTTTTTACTAACCTGACTAGTACTTGAGAAGCCACATCGCTACGTTTCTGTAAATAGAATTTCCTTTTAGAAATAAGTCCAGAACTTGGCATATGTTGCGTTGAATGTTTTGCCATTTTCTCTGTATGTGTCGGCTATGACCTACTTTGTCATATGATCTATAAAAAGAATTTGGCTGCTTTATTTTGAACCTGGTGGTGCTTACTTTTCCAAGACCAAACCATTCAGCGTTAACTGAAAACTTAAGGGTGCTTTGTAGAAAGGTGCTTTTCAAATTTGTACGGGAAAATACGTGTGCAACAACAACAACCCAGTAGAATCCCACTAGTGGGGAATGGGGAGGGTAGAGTGTACGTAGACCTTACCTCTACCCCAGGAGGGTAGGGAGGCTGTTTCTAGGAGACTCTCGGCTCAACAGACGAGACAATAATATTAGAAAAGAACAAAAGAATAAATCCGTAACAACAAAGAAACCAGAAAAATAATAATCAGCATAGAAAGAGACAACAAATAAGTGGAAGGTAATAACCCAATACTATGTAAAACTAGAAAAATGGTGTGCACAGATGACACAACATAATCCGCTAGCAGTCCTAGACAAAACTCTATCAGACTAACCGATACAAAGAGAAAAAACGCTCAACCACCCCCTAACTTACGACCCTAGTGCTCGACCTCCAAACCTTCCTATCAAGAGCTATGTCCTCGGAAATTTGAAGCTGCGCCATGGCCTGCCTGATCGCCTCGCCCCAATACTTCTTAGACCGCCCTCTACCTCTTCTCGTACCTGCCAAAGCCAACCGCTCGCACCTCCTAACCGGGGCATTTGGGCTTCTCCTCACGTGCCGGAACCATCTAAACCTCGCTTGCTGCATCTGATCGTCCATGGGAGCAACGTGTGCAAATACCCTTTTTCATAACCATGTAGAGAAACAATTTTTCATCTCAGTTATTGAAAATGTATCAATAGCACGAGCTCTTTTTGTAAAAATTTCCAAAAGTTTAGAAAAGGGCTATTTTTGTGAAGATCATAGTGTTGTGTTTCGAAAGCCACTTTCATTCCCATCCAAACCCCCGGTGCTCCTCTACCTCTCCCTAGCCTCACCCCCTCCACCGTTGCATACCCTCCGGCCATCTTCTTTTTCCTTTTCGGACTTGCATCACAGACATTTTGTTTCGCACTGAATGCTCTTCAATTTTTCCTTTCAATCTAAGTGTCACTTACATCTAAGTATTGATAGTAAGGAGCGAACTAGCTTCTTCTGCATATTTTTCCTTGTGTATGCTGCCTGGAAGCATCTAAAACAAACAAAGTGAGTGAGATTTAAAGAGGTTGGAAACTACATAAATAATGACAAGGCGAAAATTGCCATTATTCTCCTTGCAACTGTAAGTCTCTGCTATTACTGTTTGCTTATTAGGGGTATTGGTCAGGTAGGTGTTTATATAAAAAGGGTAGCCTAGTACATGAAGCCATTAAGCATCCCGTATTCACGCAGGGTCCGGGAAGGACCGCACTCAAAGTGGATGTGATGTAGGAAGCCTATCATGACGCAAGAGTTAGTTGATTCCACGGATCGAACCCGTGACTTATATATCATCTGGAGATAACTTTACTGTTCCTCCAAGGCTCCCCTTCTAGGTCTTTATATCTGGTTTCCATTATAATCCCGCTTTGGGTTCTTGAACTTTGACAAACTTGGGTTCTAGAACTTTGACAAACATGGGTATGTAGTGGCTTAGTACTAAACCAAAAGCTATTAGTCTATGACTAATATTCCAAGACAAGCTGTAAAGTCGTGGTTGATACAGTAAAGCGCTGTAATACAGTACATTATGTATTATTTTCAGTTGTGACACTTTATCTGATATATGAATCCAGTTAGGTTTTGGCATGTTTCCAATAGGTTCCTTGAGTATCACAATGAGTTTAATCTATCTCAGTCCACTTCAAACGTGTGTAAACTGTAGGTGTCTATTAACTGGCACTAATGTGGTTAGAACCTGTGATTGTGTTTGAACTTATTTCAATATAAGATATAAAATCCTTTGTTCCATTAAGCTGCTTGGATGTGCCATAACGGGGAAAGTTTCTCTCCCCATGCATTGGATCTGAATGCCTTACAGAACTGAGGACTCACCTTTGCCTTGAGCTGAAAACTGTAAATGGTTTCCAATTGCTAATTTGATGTAAGATCTTGAACCAGAATAAGAGAAGCATTATGCACAAAAATGTATATATATCATGTATAATTCTCATTTGTTATTTTGGTTAGCTTGTTAAAGTTCTCTAGATTCATTTTTGGAAAACGAGACCTCAAGCAATGCGTAATGATACGCTAAACACCTAGAGGTCTTATCTATAAGCACCAAATGACACTGGGAAGAAAGTTGTAAAAGGCCAATCCATGGAAAAACTCTCACTTTTTCCATTGCCTTCATGAATGTTAACTCATTTTATTGGATGTTATAGGAGCTTACTTTTATTTGTCATCTTGAAGGTTCTTCGGACTCCTGACTTCCGGAATTGCAAGGCTGCTACCGAAATTCGTCAACGTAAGCTTCCTATCAAATTTATTTTTTTCGACTTCTCATTTTAACAGTTGATGAAATACATCACCAAGTTACTAGCAATTTAATCCACACTAGTCACGAGATTATGTACATGCTAGTGCATTCTCTTCATTTCTGTTTTCCTGATACTAATGTAATGAATCATGTGAAAGTTCTGGAGTCAGTAAGAAATGCATGGCGGTTTACTGCATTATCTCTATAGTTACATGGTGGTTTGTTGCTTTGTTTTCTAGTGTGCCTAGTTTTAGTACAAGCTGGTTAGTTGCAGCATGCTAGGAGTAGCGAGGTACTTTAGTGGTTAAATCATTTCTTCCTCTGGAGCTTATGCCTTGTACATTTATTTACATAGCAGCAGTTTTCAGCTATTCATTTAGGAAATGCTTGAATTTTATTGAACTTGTATTCAGTGTGATTCACTGTCGCTGGCACTTGGATGTATCTTAATTGAAGACTGTTTAAATTCCATTAGGCATGATCTGCATAAGGCGCTCTCACCTCAGGTGAGTCATATTTAGCTATAGCAATTCAAATGCCTGGCCATGGATATGGTAATTTGTTGTTATTGGAACCATGCCTATGTGTCTGCTCTTTTAATTTTTTGTTGTCAAACTATGATCAAGATTTTCAACATGACAATCAAATTGTTATTATTATATCAGACATTTATCCTCATGTGCATGTAAATGCTGGTATGCAGAGTTGAATCTCCTAATGGATCTTTACAAGGAGATGATGACTGAAACAGTAAATCCAGAGGCAGCTAAGGATGCACCGGGAGCTCAGCCTATGTCTGTGGATATCAAGGACGGAGAAAAGCCTAGCCAGCAGCAGAAAGACACGAAGCCTCCAGAAAATGGAACATCTGCAAAAACTGAAGTGAATTCATCTCAGAAACAGCAAGCTGGAGATAATGTTGTCCAAGGGACATATGTCGTTGGAGGTTCAGCATTTGGCTGGAACTTTATAACATACACCAGCGGGCATGCCATATACTATGGACGAACAAAAGAGTCCTTCCGAGCTGCAAATGTGAAATCTGAATAAAGTGCCTTAGGTACACTTGCAACACTCTATTTTTAGAAATTACAATGGTTTGATGTGTGTGTACTATAATAGATTGGAATATTTGGCACTACAAAAGTTCAGGCTTCAGATTTAGTCCTATGCAGCTGCTATGACAATCTGCAACCTCTCTTTCTATCTTCTTGTATGTTCTGAGTATGACTTCTGGTTCGTCTAACGCCTTCAAAATTTCAGCCAGGAGCCACCTATAGTTACTTATTTCTCACAACTGGTCTTGCTCCAAGACAATCTCTTTAATTGACAGATGACACTGCCTGTGTAGAAACTTATATCGCTATTCGCTATAGAGTTGCATAAACTGGAATATCTTAATGGAAATGAGAGGGAAAACTGATGTTCTTTTAATTGATTCATTAGCCAGCAACATTCAGCAGCAATGCTTGCAACAATACAATAAGAAGATAATCTAACAAAATATTGTATAATCAAAATGGATAACCTCTCAAACATGTTGACAAGCTGGACATCAAGTTTGAAGGGGAAAAAAAAAAAGAAGAAAAAAAATAAGATTACAACAACAACAACAAGAAGCCCAGTAAATTCCACAAGTGGGGTTCGGGGAGGGTGAAGTGTACGCACACCTTACCCCTACCTAATGAAGATAGAGAGGCTGTTTCTGAAAGACCCTTGGCTCAAAAGAAGTGAAAATAAAGCAGTAAACAGACAGTAGCAACAACCAGGTAATTAGACATGGGCACAAATAAAGATACGCGCAGCAACAAAAATCTAAGAATACGACACTTAAAAATAGATTCAATCTTGCTGGAAATAATGACACAATATGAAATAGCAAGGGGCTAGGCATAGAAAAATATAGGACTAGCACTAATACTACAGGGATGCCTAGATGAAACTCTAGATTGTCTGTCAACCCTAATCCTCGACCTTCCCACTCTCCTATCGAGGGTCATGTCCTCGGTAAGCTGAAATAGCTCCATGTCTTGAGTACTTTTTTCAATTGATTCATTAGCCAGCAACATTCAGCAGCAATGCTTGCAACAATACAGTAAAAAGATTATCTAACAAATTATTGTATTGTCAAAATGAATAACCTCTCAAACATGTTTACAAGCTGGACACCAAGTTTGAAGGGGGAAAAAATGAAAAAAAAATAAAAAATCAAGACAAGAATTTTAAATCACAAAATAAGAGTATTTGTCTTGGATTTAAATGAGAAAACCTTTTCAGACTTATAAAAAACACAAATATTTTAGGTTAAAGCAATCAATAATAGTATAAAATTTTTAAGTGATCAGAATTCCTCTATAATTGGTGGTTGCTCATTATCATCAGGCTCCTTGTCTTGTGGCTGCTCATCTTCAGCCTTTTCAGTTGGCTCTTGCTCTTCATCTGCCTTTTCAGCACTATTCTTCTTGTTATTAGCAGCCTTGAGGACATGTTGGTAATTTCCTTTCTCCATGAAAAGCTGAGCAAAATGGTGTTTGCAGTAGAGGACTCCATCAAGTGCAGCATATGTTGCATGAGTTAAGGGACAACCTCCATGTGCACACTTGAAGCATGATTTGTGGAATGCTTCTCCCTCCATTGTTACCTAATTAGAAATCATCATTGTGAGATGAGCTTGGGATCTTTACATAAATAGTCGGCCAGATTCAATATTTATTTTTTCTAGCTGAATATTTACTAATTTATACACGATTATACACATTATAAATGGATTACACAGAGGCGGATCTAGGAAATCTAGTACATGAATGCACTACTAAAAAAAGGAGAAAAAGATGTGGTAAGTGGGGATTGATCCCTAATCCTCTTGGTAACTAGTGTACCATTCCACCTTTTTGCAGCATGGGTGCCAACAGTTATATTGTACCAATTTTAGAAAATACGTACATAAAATATTTAATTTTACGAAAATATCATGGGTTCACGTGCCTCGTTATCTTGCCTATGAATCCGCCCATGATTACACATATAATATATATATGCCGGCTATTTTAGTTTAAGTGGTTGTGTATGCAGCTATTTACGTTAATTCTTAGGTTTTTTTTTAAAGCTATTATTTGACATAAAAGGCATTAATTTTGTTAATCAGATTGATGGTGTGTTTGTATGATAAATTTCATTTAGGAAAACTTACTCATTTTCTAGAAAATATTTTTCATTATTTGGTTGGATGGTGAAAAATATTTTTCGAAAAAATACTTATTAAAGATTGATAGGAGTAATAATATATATTAGCAAAGAGGCTACTATTTGATGAAAATCTTGAGTATAAAGATTGATAATGTCTAGGTATTGCCCAAGGTAGACATATGAAGTCAAGAGTTGAGAAATCATAAAGGAAAATAACTTTCGCGCCCAAAAGTGAGGGATGTCAGTTTGTTTGGAAAATATTTTCCGGCATTTAAACATGTGAAAATGACTAACTTTTTGAAAATTATTTTCGGAAACATATAATTTCATACCTTTTCGAGAGGGTAAACAGTTTTGTTGCAAGCAGCACATTTGTCTTGAGTTCCAGAGAACAAGGCTGAGAGTTTGCTTGGAGCCCTTGTCTACACAAATTTTACGGCATTTAACCATTAGGAGGGTTGAATTAGAACAAAAAAAGAAAATGTTAGGTATTTGCTTAATGATATCCTAAAAGTAACAATAATAAATATGTCTCAATCCCATATAAGTTGATGTTGGCTATATTCTTCATTAACAACCATGTTTCTTTATTTAATTATAACGAACGAGAAAAATATTTTTTTTAAGGAAAATGAGCAAATTTACCCTGAAACTGTTCGAAATAGAGCAGATTTATCCTTCGTTTAAAAAGTGGCCCATTATTACCGCTGCCGTTACGCAAAGAAAAATCTAAATAGCAGCCCACCTAATCTCTTAAACTTAAACTAGTGATCGGATGTATAATATATGTATAATTTCTATATAATATATGTATAATTATGTATATTTAATGTATAATCTATATATACCATCTAGAAAAAATAAGCATTAAATTTATCCGGCTATTTGTGTAACAATCTCTTATGCAAATGGCGCGAATTAATTTACCCTTTTCAGCTAGCGGAAGTAAATTAACCAATTTTAAATTTGTTTTCCTATTTTTTTTTGTTAAAGAAATTAAGTGTATTTAAATTAAAGAAAAATGGCCAAATATATCCCTGAACTATTCGATATAGATGAAATATACCCTATGTTATTTAACCTTTGGAAAGGAGGAGATATATCAATCTTAAGACATGTAAAGGTCCAATACAATTGTCCAGATGTGAAGTTACAGCGTACCAGTGAATTTTCCCTCTCAGGCTTGGCTGCATAAATGTTAAAAATAAAAGTAAATTTGATTAATGAATATGAAGAAATAATTTAATATAATCAAGCCTTGCAATATCATGAACTATGAAGATAAGGATGTCTTACAAGCAGTCTGAAAATTCTTGCTAAAATTTCCAGATTCCTTAAAAAGTTGTTCGAAATGTGGCTTGCAGTAGAGGACTCCATCCATTGAGGAGTAATTGCTCATCTGTCCAAAAACATCACAACTACATTAATTTTAAAAGTGGCCAGATTATTCAACGTTACAATAAAAAGAGAATTATATAGGAAAATACACTAAAACGACGAAGCAGTCATTAATGCTTGCATTAGAATAAGCTGTCTACATCACACGTACGATCCTTCCCCGACCCTTGCATGTGCGCCGGACTAACCTACCCCAGTAAAATACATAGAAACAAGGGTCTAGTTGTTTTCTTAATTCTTGATGATTAATTTCATTAGCAGCTTGGTCTATCTTAAAGCCAATTTAGCATGGATTTACAATGAATACATGCCTTCAAGATCCCATATTAGGTAAGAATATTACACATTTAAAAAAAAATATAGTCACAATGCTAATATTGTCACTATATTTAACTTTTGTAACTGCCTTCTTTTTTCCTTTTCTATTTTATATTTAAAGGCGAGGAGGGGTTGGGGTGGGGCCCAATCAGGGCAAGAAGCGGAGGCCGGATTTAAAATTTATGAGTTTGGAATTTTAAATCTTTTAAATTACTCGTTCTGAATTAATACTTTATATATATTCAATGAATTTTTTAAGGCAAATATATGGTTTGCACCAAAACTATTGGATTTAATCGAACCTGTAGGTTCTACTCTCTCTCCGCCGCTGAACGAGGCAATAACACAAGCAAATTATAGAAGACGAGGAAAACTAGAGATCGATAAAAAGCAAGATTCTTTTATCACATGTTGAGCAAAAGAAATATATTAGTAACTACGTATCCGTTTCAAATAAGTTGGGATTGATACTATTGGTTCCAGATTGGATAAAGGAAGAATGTCGCGGTACATTTATCGTCAGCGTAAAATTTGCCAAGGCATGAAGTAGAGCAAATAAATACTAGTAAAAAAAGAAGAAGAGAAAGGTAATGAATTAAACATACCACAAGAGTGCCTTTGCAATGGCTACATTTGAAACAGGATTTATGGAAAGTAGCTCCATCAGCTGACAATAAATCAACAAAATAAACTGTCTTATCACAAGCTTTGCATTTATCCAATGTACCTGTGAATGCCATTTCCTTTTCCTTTAATTTTTTTTTCTTATTTCTCTTCCTTTCTTCTTCTCAATATAACTCTTTTCAATGTGAAATGGCAAAGGGAAAAAAAATTCAAGAATCTTATTTTTCCTTCTTATATTTAACTCTCTTGGTCATTAACATTAAACAAACAAACAAACGAATAAATTTGTCCTGACCGATAATGGAGAATTATTCACAAACTTTTTTTTCTGAAGAAAATAATTTATTGAATTGCACCGATAAAAATACGACACGTGATTGGGAGATCCACATAATAGGAGGTGAAATTGATGGAATTTAGTAACTTCTAAAAAATTGTGGATATAATTCTCTTAAATTGGAGTGAAATGAGGCTCTTTTCTAACTCTTTACCACGGCAATGTTTGTTTTCTTTCCTTCGAGGTATTTAGCTTATTAGGCTGAACCGTTTTCATTACTCCACTATATCCTTTTCTTTATTTTCTTTTTCTTTTTCTTCTATCTATTTTCCCGAATTTATCTTTTAAATAATACTATG
>MU717457.1:58263-72094 GCA_026770625.1 Nicotiana glauca | reverse complement strand
GGTTCTTCTAATTTTTATTCCCAATTTTTTTTTATCTTCTTTTTTATTAAAAATCCTAGAATTAAAAACCTAAATTATCTAAAATTATACTAATTATGAAAATTATAAAAGATACTTATCCTAAATTAAAAGAGAAAAATCAACAAAAGGAAAAGGTGTAAAAAATATAATATTTTTATTTTTTATTTTTTAATTTTTATGAAAACCAAATGACTTCCGGTAAAACCTAAATGACATGCAAGATATTTTTTGGTATTTATTATTTTGATTTTAAAGTATTAAAATGCATGAAATGCGACTAAATAAAGAAAAATTCCTAAAAAATTAATAAAAATTATTTTGATCTATTTTTAGGAGTTATCTTCATGTAGGATAAAAATCACGTGCTTACAGTGCCGGCCACGCTAACCGGGAGGGTGATTTCTCCTTTCATTATTTCGCTCGCCATGTTGAAGACATTGAGGAATCGAGAGGCGGGCACGATCTGATCGAGCAGTCTGAGCTGCTCCTCCACCCTCGACCTGATGATGTTGGTCGAGCTACCTCGATCCACAAGCACACGCATAATTTGAAATGTATTTACAAGAAAAAAGATTACCAATGCGTCGTTATGGGGCTGAGTACTCGATGTCTTCGTTGCTAAATGTGAGGGCGTCCTCGGGTATGTAATCTCGAGTTCATTTTTCCCCGGTGATGGATATTTTTTTTCTCTTGACCAGGGTTCCTGTGGAGCATCGATACCTCTAAAGATCATGTGGATGACATGTTGTGGCTCATCTATTTCACTCTTCTTGGTCGCCTCTCTTTCCCGGAATTGATTTTTAGCTCGGTCGCTGAGGAATTCTCGGAGGTGACCTTTGCTGAGTAGTCGGTCTACTTCTTCCCGGAGTTTTCAGCAATCCTCGGTCCTGTGACCATGTGTGTTATGAAATTCACATACTAAGTTATGGTTCCTCTGCGAAAGATCTGATTGTACCGACCCTGGCCACCTGGTGTTTCCGATTTTACCGATGGCGAATACGATGTCTGAAATGTCAACGTTGAAGTTGTATTCTGACAAGCGGGGTGCCTCTGTGGCCCTGTGTGCCTACTGAATCTAGATCTGCTAACAAGTTCCCGAGGATTCTGGCCTCGATCCATCCTTCGGTCATTGTAGGGTATGTTGCGCCTCGAGGCGTTTGTTCTATCTTCAGTGTATGGTTGGTATCTTTCTTTGTTTGGCTTTGGCTCCTTTGTCGGAAGCCTGCTAGGATATATCGAGCCCCAGGGGACTCCTAGTTGGTCATCTTCGATCCTGATCTTTGATTGGTATCGGTTGTGGACGTCCGACCAAGTCACGGCGGGATATTAGACTAAAATCTACATCAGCTGTTTTGAAGCCACCGAGCTTCGCTCGTTCAAACCTTGAGTGAAGGCCTGTACTGCCCAGTCGTCGGAGACTGGTGGTAGTTCCATTCATTCCATTTGAAAGCGAGATACGAACTCTCGTAACATCTTATTCTCCCTTTGCTTGATTTTGAAGACGTCAGATTTCCTTATAGCTACCTTGATGGCACTAGCATATGCCTTTATGAAAGAATCTGCCACCATAGCAAGCGAATCTACCGAGTTTGGGGCTAGGTTGTGATACCACATCATTGCCCCTTTTGAAAGCGTCTCTCCGAACTTTTTTAGTTTGATAGATTCGATATCGTCGTCCTTTAGGTCGTTGCCTTCACTGCATAAGTATAAGTAGTGACGTGCTCGTTGGGATCCGAGGTTCCGTTGTACTTCGGAAGGTCGGGCATACTGAACTTCTTTGGAATGGGTTTTGGGTCCGCTTCTTGTGGGAACGAATTTTGTACGAACTTCTTCGAATCTACATCTTTCAGGATGGGGGTGCGCCCGGAATTTGATCGACTCTAGAATTGTAGGTCACTACTTTCTTGTCGTTGGCTTATATCTTCTTCTCGCACTAGATCCTCGTTGTGAGGTCCTCGAGCATCTTTATGATGGCGAGGTCGGCTGCCGATCCCTTGTTGCTTGATCTTTCTGGTACCTGCTCGGCTCAGGGAGCCATTTCTGGTGCTACTGTGCTCGGAGTTTTCTGGTGGCTTTGCAGCTGAGCAATCGCCAGTTGTTGTGCTTGTAACATCTCGAAGATGACGTGAAGGTTAGCCCCTTATTCTTCCTGAGCCGGGGTTTTTTGAGCTTTTTGTTGATCTTCTTGGTGTATGCTTCTATTGGTATGGGAGCTTATTTCAACGTGTTGAGCGTTGCCTGAGACCACGTCTATGGGAATTGGTTCTGGTGCATCCTCACGGTTTCGTGGTGGTACACCAGCACCTGGAACAGCCACATCATTTTCTCCATGGTCCTCGAGATTGTTGTTTTCATGTGCGCTTACTGAGTTAGACATTTTGATCTGAAATCAAACATCTTGTACTAGAAAAAGCATGAAAGATAACTTGCGCTATGCAGTAAACCATCAAGAAAAAAATCACTATTATTTTTAGTCCCACGATGAGCGCCAAACAGTTTACCTTGAAAATGGTAATAACAATTAGATTTGATTTTGTTGTTCTAAAAATATGTGTTCGATTTTTATGCTAATTGTTAGTCAATAGATGCTAAGTGAAAGACTTGAAGATTATATAAGAGCTTGTAGATAGTGCAATAACCAAACCAAATGGTTAGAAATCGGGGCCTCGAGCTGGCGTATACGGGGCCTGAAGTCGAGTCAGATGCCCGGCTAAGGGCAGTCAATGGAGGATTAACAGTTATGAGAGCTGTGATGGCGGCTCTTGATGATTAATAATGAGCAATAAATAATGAACAATAAATAGAACACAATGAATATAAACAATAAATGTAAACAATGAAATCAAGGGAATATCTTTAAGTGAGAGGCAGAAAAATTCTTGTATTGGATGTAGTGTGTATTATGTTGTAACTTGTCTTACACAAAATAACAAATGTTCCCATGAGGGGAATCCTAACATAGTACAAGTGTATTTATTACAAAAAGGTCTAAAACTGGTACAACCATTTAATGCCATAATACGGGTTATGAACTAGTCTAATAGACTTGGTCTGCTTTAATCTATGCCTTAGAATTTTCATCGTTGGTTTGCATTGTCTGGAGGTCGATCATTACGAAGCTATGGGGGCGCACTCGAGCGAGACTTCGAGCCTTCCGGGCTGGTCTCTACGAGCCGCCCTAATTATAATAAAATGGAGCCCTGTTATTTTTACCGTATACAGAAAAATAATTAGCTAAACAATAGCTACCCCTTGCAATAAGGCTCCAAGTTAGTATCACGCAGTTCCTTGCTTCCTAGTCCCTCTCCCTTTTCTCTGTCAGCTCTCGTTAGTCTCTTCCAGTCCCATCAATGGCAACACCAATGGTTCTCGATCCAACACCCGCTGCGGAGCCACCGGCAACTCGGCCGTACTCCTCCGTACACGACGTTACCTCCGACGGCGGTGAAGATGACCTCTATGGCCGCCTCAAATCTCTTCAACGACAGCTCGAGTTCATTGACATTCAAGAAGAATACGTGAAGGACGAGCTTAAGAATCTCAGGCGCGAAAACCAACGAGCTCAGGAAGAGGTGAAGCGGATCCAATCGGTGCCGCTCGTAATCGGCCAGTTCATGGAGATGATTGACCAGAACAACGCCATAGTCGGTTCTACTACTGGTTCCAATTACTACGTCAGGATACTCAGTACGATTAATCGGGAGCTCCTTAAACCCTCGGCTTCTGTTGCTTTGCACCGCCACTCGAATGCCCTTGTCGATGTTTTACCTCCTGAGGCAGATTCCAGTATTTCGCTGCTTAGCCAATCGGAAAAGCCTGACGTTACTTACACTGTAAGTCTTTGGTTCCTGAATTTTGCAGTTAGGCTTTTTACCGTGATATGTTGAGTGTGGTTCTTATGTCAATTTGTTGATTAAATTTTTTGTATCTCTGATAATGATAGTTCTTAATAGTACTTATTGTTGTATCTATTCGTGAAATTTAGGGCTGTTATTCATGATTGGAACTAGAGTTTTATAATTTAATCTATCGTTTCTGGGATGTGCTAGGGTTTGCTATGTCGAGAATAGGAGTTGCCGATTTAGGCATGAATTGAGCCTAGCTACAAACTCTTTGTATTGCAATCATAGTTTTAAAACTTCAAATATGACTTAGGTTTAGATAAGGGGTTATAGCCTCAGCCCTCAAATATTTATAGGGAAGTATTTATTAGTTGCCTAAAAATTAGATACTTAGCTTTTCAACCTCGAACATCCTAGAGTCTGATGTGACATTCTCGATTGTTGCAGATAAAAGAAGAGATTGAAGTTGATTTTCAAATAATGTCAAAAAGCATATCAACACATGTTATTATTGCAGATTAAAGAAGAGATTGAAAGTTGATTTTCAAATAATGTCAAAAAGCATATCAACACATGTTATTATTGCAGATAAAAGAAGAGATTGAAGTTGATTTTCAAATAATGTCAAAAAGCATATCAACACATGTTATTATTGCAGATTAAAGAAGAGATTGAAAGTTGATTTTCAAATAATGTCAAAAAGTATATCAACTCATTTTATTATAAATTTCATTAAATTACGAGCAAACAATTTTCACTCTCGGTGAGTGCAATTATATATGCAACTATTGGTTATGACCACAATGTATGTGGTTCTGGGGTAATCATAAATCCTAATCTAGTAATGGCCTTCGGATTTTGTAGAATTCTATTTATTGCTTGCTCCAAAAGGCAAAATGGCTTTCAGGAGAAATTTGCGACCACTAAAAGTTGCAAAAACTAAAGTCTCTAAGAAAAATATTCATCATGTACCCAAGGATGTGGCCTAATGGTCCATCAAATAGGTTGAGACCCATGAGGGATCAGATCAAATTCCAGCGGAGGAAGAAGACAGAACCCGCTACTTGCGCTGGTGGGAGGTAGCAGGTAGCGGTACCCTTTGGAATTAGTCAAGGTGTGTGCAAGTTGGTTCGGACACCACAATTAGCATTAAAAAAGTAGATATATGTAACTTGACAGTTAACTGGAGTCTTCCATGAGTACTTACCAGGCCAGAGTCTGTTTACTTTCAATATTGTAGAATCTTTTTTGCAGCAATCGCCAGTCATTCAGTTTAGCATCTTATTGTCCATAGTGTATCATAACATTTACTCTTTATCTTTTTATAAAATTTTGTAAAATAAATTGTGGCGACTAAACAAGATTTTTCCACTGGCCTCAACTTTCAACAAACTGTAGATAGTTAACTATTATTAGGAGTTGCGTGAAGTGATATGTGGAATATTGCATCGCGTAGACATGTACTAACAATTTATTGATTCACATGTAAATAGCATGTAGGTGATTGAAAGGGAACTTGGAAATTGAACTGACACAAAAGGGAACTTTGTCATTAGATTCACTTTTCCTTATTAGCAGGGAAGATGAATGTGGAGGGCATAATTCTTAACATTTCTCCAGTTTTGTGCTTAAGACCGAAACAAACTACTGCTGTTAGAGGGAAAATATTGTTCTAAGCTTAGAATGCTTATTAGGACAACTATGTGGCCTTTTGGTTTAGTAACGGCACCTTACATATGTACATGTGCATGTAACATGTGTCTGGCTACTATATTGGAAGTAAATTTCTGGTTTAATCCAGTTCCTGTTATTAGTTTTTATTTATTTTCTTACTTTTTACACACATTTTCCCTGAAACCAGGATATTGGAGGATGTGACATTCAGAAGCAGGAAATCCGTGAAGCTGTTGAGTTACCTCTGACCCATCATGACTTGTACAAGCAGATTGGTATAGATCCACCCCGTGGTGTTTTGCTGTACGGTCCACCAGGTACTGGAAAAACCATGCTTGCAAAGGCTGTAGCACATCACACGACTGCATCCTTCATAAGGGTTGTTGGCTCGGAATTTGTTCAGAAGTACTTGGGTGAGGTAAGCATTGAAATCTTGAAATGCCCTGAGCCTTGATATTTTATCTGTTAAAATGTTGTTATCACCTATTACTCATGACTGTTGAACTCTTCCAGTTGCATCCATTCAAACAAAAACTTCGCATTTAAAGTCTTTCCGGTTCTGTCTCATAAAGAGGGATTTGGAAGAAAAGCAACTTTTTTGGCGTGAGAGGTCCCATTTTCCTTTTAAATGACATAAGAAGTAGATAATGCAATAGCGACAGAAATACTCCTACTATGGTCTTGTTTAGGCAATTAACACTGTTGCCCTGGGAACACGTTTAAAAGGTTAGAATCATGTTTGGAGCTCACACATGAGTTTTTGAACTGTTTGGCTACCTAAGGTTGTTTTGTGTTTTAGACCAGTGAACCATGATTCGTTTTGGAAGAAGCTGACTCCAAGTAACCATTCTTAATGTTTAGAACTCAGTAAACATTTGCTTAGTTTTAAAGTATGATAACACGAGAATAACTTAATCTTAGCTACACTGGTAGAATTAGGTCTATTGAAGTAAAGGATGCAAAGCAATGGGGAATATGATATTTAGATTCTTAGAAAAACTTCTTGTTCAAAAACTATTCTTATCGAGGTTTGGAAGTATTTTGAAAAGGTTGAGTTAGATGACTAATCAAGGTAATTCAATATTATATGAAGGAGAAGAAAGATGCTGAATGAGTGGAGAAACAATACCCTTGTTTCAGTAAATAAGAACAAACTTGTGCGAATTATCGTTGTGTTAATCTTATGAGTCGTACGGTGAAATTTGTGAAAGAGTGTTACAGCATAAACTTTGGGACATTCCAATTGTGATAGAGAACCATTTTGGATTTATGCCTGGTTGATCTACAATAGAGTTTTTTTTTTTTTTGCCAATAAAACTGATGAAAGTTTACAGGGAAAGAAATGCAGATTCCCACGTGATACTTGTTGGTTTAGAGAAGGCATATGACTTAGTATTAAGGGAAGTCATTATCAAAAAGTTATGTTGAAGAAAAGTCTTTTTGTGGGTGCTCAAGAGGAAAGGAATCTATATTTATATTATTATAAAAGCATGAATACTAGAATGCTAATATTGAGTGACAAAAATATTCCCATAAATATTGATAGACTTTTATGCCCTTTGGAAACTAAAGTATCTTTTTATGAAGCAATACAACGTTAGATATAATTGTAATATTGAATATAATTCTTTTTTAACTCAACTTAATCGCCGCTGCATGCTATAGAGGATAAATTTCTAATTCGTTTAGGACGTCAACAACTCCTCGCAAATTTGTATTGTACAAGATAAATCTTAGAATCCTAATTCTTTTGTCTAAAGACTTCAAGTCAAAGTTTAGGGTAAAAGTTGAGGAAACTTATGTACCATAATTGTAAGTCCTACTAATTATTCATCCATCCTAGACACCAGTATATATTTGTAAAGATGAGATTATGTTTATTGAAGATAAACTGGTTCAAGAATTCGTAATAGCTGCTGCCATAGCAGTATCCAAATATTTTTGAGTCTCCAAAGCGGTATATATGTGTGTGTGTGTGTGTGTGTGTGTGTATATATATATATTGTCAAGTAGATTTTTGCATAGTATCCATGTCAATTGCTTTACAAGTAATCTTTCTTCTTATATATACTTTTTAATAGTTAACTTTTTATTCTTTCATATATTTAAATGACGAAAAATTTACGTGCAACGCACGTATGTAGAAACTAGTTTATAAAAATATATAAAAATGCAATGAAGGATATTACAGGGAACAATCATCAATACAAGAGTGCGAGAATACAAGGATGATATATAGAGAAGTTCCCAATAATTGTGAGTTTACACTTATGATCTGTTTTGACCCGTGCTTTACATCTTGATTATTGACGAACTGACCAATAGAATACAAGATAAAGTCTTTGTTGTGTGTTATTTTCAAGTAATACTGTGTCAATGAAATAAATAGCAAATGAGTTGAACAAAAGTAGGAATTATGGAGCCACCCTAGAGAACAACGGTTTCTGATAACTAGAAGTTAGCTTGAATTTATTACTATAGGTTTACCCCATATAAAGAATAAAAGTGAAGTGAGAGAAATGCAGATTCCGACTATAAAGAATAAAAGTGAAGTGAGAGAAATGCAGATTCCGACATGATACTCATTGGTTTAGAGAAAGTGTATGACATAGTGTTAAGGAAAGTCTTTATTAGAAAATTATGTTGAAGAAAAGTCTTTTTGTGTGTGCTCAAGAAAAGAGGAAAGGAACTTGCATAAAATACGTAATGCAATGACGGATATTATGTAGAACAATCATCAGTGTGAGAGAGCGAGAATACATGGATGATATATAGGGAAGTTCCCTGTTGCGTATCCTGATTATTGACAAACCAACCAATAACATACAAGATAAGGTTGTTATTGTGTGTTATTTTAAAATAATATTGTGTTAATGAACTAGCAAAGAACGAGCAAAAGTAGGAATCATGGAGACACTATAGAATAACGATTGTTAAAGAACTAGAAGTTAGAATTTGTCACCGTATGTTTAGCACATAAGAAGAATAAAAGTGCAATTAGATTCTATAGGAGTATGATGTCTAAATGCAAACATTGCAAATATCAAGACCCAGTGCTCTGGAGAATGGAAGTGTGACGACTGAATGCAGAAGTGTAGTGGAATTGTTACATGATAAGAAGATACTTAAAAAAAGTGAGACACGTTTTGTAGAGTGGTGATGAAGCCAAAAAGAACATATTGGTTTTGCTATGTCCTCTATGGATCTTAGCACACACTATTTATAGATGCGGCATAATGATGGTTGAAGGTAGAAAAGATGTACGAGATAAAAATCACATTGAGGATAGTTACTTTAAAAGACCTACAATCTCTCGAAAGCACATGGACGTAGCTAAGAGTAGAAGATAATATAAGCAAAGGATCGAAATAGGTGATAACAACTGTTAGACTAAGGTGTAGCTGTTTTTGATGAACTAAGAAATATTCATTAATGACATCAAGCAAATCAACAACAACAACATACCCAGTATTATCCCGCACCGTGGGGTTTGAGAAGGGTTGTGTGTACGCAAATCTTACTCCTACCTTGTGAGAATAGAGAGGCTGTTTCCAATGGCATCAAGCAGATGCAAAAAGAAAAGAACAAAAGGATGATGAGTACAAAAGAAAGTATTAGCTCCAATGCATGCTAGCTAAGGTAATTCCAAGGATCTAAAAAATTCAAAAAAGCTCAGGGGAAATTATGGGGGAGAGAATTGCACCAACTACTTCATAACAAAAAGCATTTGAGCAAAGGTCTAGTTGATGAAGTGACATTAATTTTTCGAGAATAAGATGCTTGTACTCCAGTTTGAGGATAAGTGTGTGATTTAGAGAATTTCTAGTTCTAGAGATCTTATTATTCCCTATTGGCATGATATACTCGAATAGAGAATAAAGATTTCAAAGATTAAATGTTGTCAACCACAACTAATTTGGGATTGAAGTAAAGTTAATTAATTTACTATTGGCATGAATTATGGCCTAACTGAGCATAAAGATTTTGGAGAATAAATGTTGTCGACCACAATTAATTTGGGATTGAGGTAGTTGGTTAATATTCCAAGGAATGTATTAGATAATAGATACTAACAACTTGTAATTATGTAGCACTTCATCCGTTTCAATTTATGTGTCTTATTTTGCTTTTTGATTGTTTAAAAAGAATGTAACATTCGATTTTTAGTTAGTCATTCCATTGTAGGAATCACATAGTATGTTTAAAGACCACAAAATTCAAAGAGTATTTTTGTATGTTATATACTTTATTTTAAAACCACAAGATTCAAAGATTTCTTGCATCCAAGGGTATGACCTTATGGTCAATAAAGTGAGAAAAGAACCATGGTCTCGTGTTCAAATCCCAATAGAGGTCAAAACCACAAAGTGCTTTTTTCCATCTGCCTAAGTCTTAGTGGATAGAGTTATTTGGTATCTTTGCTGGTGGTGGGAGGTAAGAGGTACCCGGTGAAATAGTCAAGGTGTGCGCAAGCTACTAACGCAGATGCCACCATCATAAAAAAAAGAAAGAAGAGAAGTCCAATTTTCCCTTGAACTCTACAGAATGGTATAGATTGGCCTCCGTTAATAGTTGGGGTCAAATCTACCATATCGTTACAAATGGACCAGGTTTACCCTTATTAACTAACGATGGAAGCTTAGTCTCCAATGACACTTTTTTCACAAGGAAAGATTATCAAATTTGCCCATGAAATTTTCGAAATGGTCTAGATTTGACCACCATTTTTCTCGGGTCGTGCCCTCCTCAGTAGCACCTGGTAAGAGGCCGTTGATTGGAATAGAAAATTTCGGAAGAATTAGGTTCGATTAAATTTTCTGGGATCCTCTTCTGTTCGAACTACAAGCATGAGAATCGTTGAAATAGCTCTTTGATTGAAAGAGGATGATTCCTATAATACATTACTCCAGTCGAGTCCAATGGAATTTCAAAATGAAGATATTTTTATTTTGTTCAAAACGTGTTGCAGAACGATCTGGAAAGCAATTGATTGATATAGTTTGCTTCCTTGACTCAATTAGTAGGACCCCTAGAGTCCACTTCTTCCCCAAACTACGAGTGAAAGGAAAAAAAACTAAAGACTACTATTAAAGCAACCCAAACAAGACTTACTATATCCATATGAATTATGTCCCCTATTCTCATCCCTCTAAATTGATCACTATCATAACAATTAATTCTTCACTCTAGAAAACACCATACGAAGACCATCATTAATCCACCAGCACTTCCCCTATACACTGTTGTCAAAGGCGTGCTTAAAGCGCGCTTAAAACTTGAAGCGAGGCTCAATTCACGTTGAGCGCTTCACTTGGCAGGCACTTCAGTGTCACCATCAAGGCTCTAAGGCATACTTTTCCTTGCCAATGGGTTTAATCTGAAGAGGCGAAACTAAACAATTGATTTTTGACTTTATCGTAATACTTTCTCCGTTTTAATTTATGTGAACCTATTTCCTTTTTGGTCCGTGCCAAAAAGAATGACACAGAGAGAGCACACAGAAATCTACATGAAAACTACCGCACTCAAACGATTTATATCACACCTTCATCTGTACCACTTCCCTCATTCACTATTTTACCTCCGCCGGAAGACCACATGTTACTATAACCCCACCATGACCAGTACAATACTGCTGCAAATGATTTAAGAGCTGAATTTTGTGTACCTTGTTTTTGAATTCTCCGTACTTGGGTTTTGTATTAGCATTAGGACTTAGGAGGTCGTTGTAGAGTTTTGGCATTGGTGATCTCAGAAGAATTGGTGATGAAGTTGTGTCGATGGAGTTCCAGCAGGTGGAAATCTTATTTGGTGATGCAATTAATCATTGTTTGAGTTCCATTTGGGCTGATTGAGGCTTGACTCTTGAGCTTGGGAATACAGATCTAGTCGTTGGAGTTTTGAGTCTTGCAGAAGACGACGGGGAACAATGACATGTAGTAAGAGGCGATGCTATCAAGGACGCTGTTCATGAAAGTTAATCCTTTCTCTCCCATGGATAAGTACTGCATCTGCAAAGCTGCCAGTCTCTTTTCAAATTTCCCAATGATCTCATTCCAGATTTCAGCATTCTTGCATTTGCTCCAAGAGGTAGACCTAGATAGGTGTAGGGAATGACCTAATTGTGCAACCCATGATGTTTGACAGATCTAATTAGGCACATTGTTGATGGATACATGATGCTTTTCAGCATGTCGATATGTATACCTGATAAAGCTTAAAAGAGAAGAGTTAAATTCAAATACAACATTTGTGATGTTATTGCCTCGTAGAAGATAAGTGTATCATCAACATATATCAAGTGTGACACTGTGATTGAATTCCAGGATCAATACTCACGTTGAAACCCTGAATCCACTGCATTTGCGTAGCCTTTTCCAACTTCTGCTCAAACCTTCCATTGCTATAATGAACATAAAGGGGGAGAGGGGTCTCCTTGTCTGGCCCCTCTCTGAGGTGAGAAGAAACCTACTGGACCTCTGATGACTATCACCGGATATTTCATGGTTGAGATGCTAATTTTGATCCATCTGTCTCCAAATCCCATTTTCCTAAGAATAGAGATGAGATAGGACCAACTGAGCTGGTCAAATGCCATTTCTATGTCAAGCTTGCACATCACACCAGGTTCTCCACTTCTAATCCTCCAGTCAAGTACTTCATTGGCTATTAGTGCTGCATCCGTGATTTGCCTGTGTAAAATTAAAACCATTTATTAGATGTCAAGTAGAACTTAGTGTCTGAAAAATTCTTCAAGTTCCAGAACAATCTTGAGGAAGTGGTTTGGCCAAAAACTACTCTCAAGTATGCCCTATGTTTTGGTAGCATTTTTGGAAATACTTATTCATGAAGTATTTCTTCGATCCTTATGAAACAAAGAGGCAATAAAGAAAGAAGCCTAACCACAAAATGAAAGACTATAGATTCGCTAGATCGGTAATACAAGGACGCAAGGACAGGACTGGGCTAGAGGACTCTTTATCGTCCCCATCGTCCTAACAGCCGATCACGTCACACAATTAGAGTTACGAACTGTTTGATTGTTCTTGGGAAACTGAGTCTGTAGCACAATCAGGGGTGCCGGGCTTGGCTCAATATCGGAATAGAAGGAGGCCTAGTTTCCTAGGCTGCTTTCCAGGCTAAGGTAACAGAAGTAGGGTGAAAGCTTTGATAACTAATAGTAGCTCACTAACTTTTTGTATCTTATAGACACAGTTTAATATGACTTTCAGATCAAATGCCTGAGACCTAGAAGCTAACAGATTTAGAGTTGGGTCCTAACTGTTAATTATGAGGTACATACTGTATATGTTCTTATATTCTAGCTGACTTTACTTTAAGAAAATCCTTAATATGAGCAATATGTATTTTTGGCATTGCGGCCTTGTTCCAACTGCTGTCCTTCCAATTTTGGATTTACTTTCATTCATTGTCTTACAGTCTGTGTATTGATCCACTGGTTTCTTGAGTTCTTTCATCAGCGTTTTTTTTTTTGAAAAATAGAAAATACAATAACGACGACCCAGTAAAATCCCAATAGTAGGGTCTGGGGAGGGTAGTGCATACGTAGACCTTACCCTACCCCGAGGGAGTAGAGATGATGCTCCCGAAAGACCCTCGGCTCAGGAAGACGAAAAGAGACAATATCAATACCACCAATAGAAACCATATGAAAAATAACATCATGCAAATGAGAAAGTAATGCAAAGCAAAAGCGATAGACAGTACATAGACCCGACACTATGGAAACTAAAGAGTAGTAAGACAACATTGCCAGTGGCTGTCTTCGACAAATACCCTACCAGATTAGCCTCACAAGCCTCACAAAGCTATCAAACTGGACAGAATTTACTACTTGGCCTCTTCCTACATAAAGACAATTTCCAAGCACTTTGGCTTTCACCCTTGCTGGAATTTTGTAGTTATGGGCAGCCAAAGTATCTGGGGAAAAAGAGCCCCGAGTACCATGGTCACTTGGTTGGATAGTTTATGAACTTCTCAAGCATCTTACTGGCTGTGTAAACTGAAGTTCTGCGGCTGCAACTAACATGGTCAAGTGATCAGGCATGATAGTTTGGTATTATGCAGTTATCACCTTTAAAATGAAACTCAGCTTCTAACATTATAAATAGTGTTTGTAATTGCATAGTATAGAGGTGCTTAAAACTTGCCTTTGCTTAAAAGGAATGAGGATATTCCACATTGGTATACGTCTTTGTGGATGAGGTGTTCAGCTGTATGTTTTTTTTTTTTGGGTGGTTTGTTGGGGGGGGGGGCCAAAATGGAACAAGAGT
>MU717457.1:33931-55805 GCA_026770625.1 Nicotiana glauca | reverse complement strand
CCTTGTAAAGCCTCTCCCCCCCCCCTCCTGAAAACCCAATACGGATGTCCTCGGTGTTGTTGATGAATTGACCTCTTTTTGATTTCCTAAAACACAAGCAGATCGGAACAATACACCTAATAGTAAAATTAATCGAGACAAAATAATATCAAAACTTGGGAAACATGTGAGTCCAAATAAAAACTTATAATAAGGATTTTTCCATGTATTAAAGGAACATTCACTCTCCTTTGAGAGCAGATACTCCATACTGATAGCACTAGCGGAGCCAGGATTTTCATTAAGGGGAGTCAAAATATAAAGAAACAAACTCACCAAGAAGTCAAGGGGGGTCATTATATAGTATATATACATATTTAAAAAAAAATTACGGAGCTATACAGTGTAATTTTTTGGCTAAGGGGTGTCAGTTGACACCCCTTTGGTGCATGTGGCTCCGCCACTACCTGATAGCTGGTGCACATCTGTATTCCAGTTTGTGACGTAGTCGGCTTATTCTCTAAGTTTTGCTACTCTATTTTCCTCTATACATCGCTTATGGGTTTTCCCTTCTCTTTCCTTGTCTTTTGTATTTTTGACTTACACTATAGTATTCGTATGCCAAAGAGGATAAATCCTGAAAGCTGTTTGCCTTGTGCCTTTTAAATCAGTGCTATAAAGTAACGTGGAATGTCCAGCAATACCTCCAACCTTAAGGAATACAATGATTGGGACATCAGGTTCTTTGGTTTCAATCATCTCTCACTAGCAGACATCATTTATGAGCCATTTTTCGAAATACGGAAGTTATTGTAGACGGATCTGCTTGCAATCAGGTAGCAGAGTCCAATTATCTCAAAATGCAGTTTTATGTTGCATTTTGTATGTTTCGCTGAAGCATATTCATCTTGATACAACTTTTTTGATCCTGAATGAAGATTGGTGAACTGGGATCGCGTCAAGCCACCATTGGCTTTAATTTTATACTAGTTTGATCATTTCACTTAATCTTTGACTGTTGTAGGGCCCACGAATGGTTCGTGATGTCTTTCGCCTTGCCAAAGAAAATGCACCAGCAATCATATTCATTGATGAGGTAGATGCAATTGCTACTGCTAGGTTTGATGCTCAGACTGGAGCTGATAGAGAGGTCCAACGTATCCTTATGGAGTTGCTAAATCAGGTATGCTTCTTTATTTAGATCTAAAGTAGTTCTGGCTGTATAGATGTAAATACTTTGAACATTTATGGAATTTCTTTCTGGTTTTCGACTGCAGATGGATGGTTTTGACCAAACTGTTAATGTGAAAGTTATTATGGCTACTAATAGAGCTGATACATTGGACCCTGCACTTCTGCGTCCTGGAAGGCTTGATCGTAAGATTGAATTTCCTTTGCCTGATAGGCGTCAGAAAAGACTTGTTTTTCAGGTGAGTTTTGGTTGTTAGATGATCTTCCACTCATGTTTGTCTTCTTTCCTCTCCCTCATTCCTTGGGAAAAAAGAAGTGAAGGGGAAGGACGACTGTAGGCAGTTTAGATAGATGAAATTGTAAACTGTGCATCTCCGCAAAAGTATTTCCGCTTTTTCATACTAAATCAAGCACAATTTAAAATTGATTATTTTGGGCAGGTCTGCACTGCTACGATGAACTTAGGCGATGAGGTCGACTTGGAGGACTATGTTTCTCGCCCTGACAAAATTAGTGCTGCTGAGGTTAGTCTTTCAACTCTATATCTGCTTTGGTTTGGTAAATAGGGTCCTTTGCTACTTATCTAGAGTGTCAAGAACAGTGGTCAGTCCTCATGGTTCTATAGTTTGGTGGAAACTGTTTTTGTCCTTTCTTCCCTTGTATTGCATAAATACTGTGGTTAGTAATGATTGAAATGCAAGTAACCATTATCAATGAGTCAATTTGTGGCAATGCATATATGTGATGCATGTTGCTATATCTGCAGATTGCTGCAATATGTCAAGAAGCAGGTATGCATGCTGTGCGCAAGAATCGATATGTCATTCTTCCCAAGGACTTCGAAAAGGGGTACAGGACGAACGTGAAAAAGCCTGATACTGATTTTGAGTTCTACAAGTGATCTGTGAAAGTGGCCAAGCAAATCTTTTAGAAAACTTTTATGCATGTCCAATCATCTGGTTGGTTGGTTGGTTCTATGTCCAAAAGTTGTTTGTATCCTTCTATTATAATCAATCATTTGTTATTTCAGAAATAGTTTATAGGCAGCCTATGGTTTGGCTGTAGGTGCAGAATTCTTATATCTTGATTCACCTTTCGTCAGGCCTTAACTTATTCTCATGGTGTGGAACGGTTGGGTCTTGCCACTTGTGAATTGCTGTAATATGTTCAACTTGTTTTACGTTGCAATGATTCCATTGCTATTTTTAATGGTCATATGCAACATGCATCAGATGAGAGGTAATTTCTCTTTGAGATGTGTGATGATCTGTGTGTGTTGGGAGCTGGAAAACAACAAGGACAGTACTCTGTTATAGCAACTGGCGCCAACATGTCTTATCCAAATTTTCCCCTTTAAATGTGTTACAAAATGAACCTAGACACTTTACACAATGAACATAGATTTTTCTTAGTAGTGTACATAACCCATATATAGATAGTAGATTTGTAGGAATCTCTTTTACTTTTTTCCTTAGTTAGCACCTGATGTACATGTATATATATGTATTATTACATGGAATAATATATCAATTTGATTCTTCCACACCTTGTTAATTACATGGTATGAGTCACATTTGTGGCTTCGTCGGAGCGGACAAAAACTTTTCGGCAGACACATGAGATGTGTGTGTGATCCATTTTCTGTCCAGCTTTGTTCTCCGATATCAGCTTGATATTTTCGATCGCTTGTTGGTTATCCTCTGATAACAAAACTTTATTTTTGTGAAGAACAAATTCGGACACGGTTTTATTACACCAATTTTAGTTAGGTTTGAGTTCTTATACTGTTTGGTTTGTTTTTGGGATACTGAAGTAGTGGTAGAACAATAACTCTTTGACGTCTTGGTCAATTGCATGCCCATGATGCAGGCTTCATACTCAGCAGTATTGTTCGTGCAGAAGAACTGAAGCCTGGCTGTAGCCGGGTAGTGTTGACCAGTAGGTGAGATCAAGATTGCTCCAATTCAAACACCTCTGGCGTTTACCGCTCCATCAAAAAATATTTTCCAAGCATGAATGTCTTCAGAGATTGCTTCTATTGAATTTACCTCTTCATCTGGGAAGTAAATGCTCAATGGTTGGTATTCTTCGTCAATCGTATTTTCAGCCATATGATCTGCCAACGCCTGGGCTTTCATTACCGTATGAGTAACATAGACTATGTCAAACTCAGTGAGTAGAATCTGCCATTTTGCTAACCTCCCCGTGGGCATTGGTTTCTGGAATATGTACTTCAATGGATCCAACCTGGTTATGAGGTAGGTGGTGTAGGCTTGCAGATAATGTCTTAGCTTCTGAGCGACCCAAGTCAAGGCGCAGCAGGTTCTTTCCATCAGAGTATATTTTGCTTCATAACTGGTGAACTTCTTACTCAAGTAGTAGATTGCCTGTTCTTTTCTTCCCAGTTACATCGTGTTGCCCGAGGACACAGCCAAAAGAATTTTCCAATACCGTCAGATACAAAAAAAGAGGTCTCCCTGGCTCTAGTGGGACCAAGATTGGAGGATTTGACAGATATTCTTTGATCTTGTCAAAGGCTTCTTGAAATTCATCCGTCCATTTGACTGTTGCATCTTTCTTCAACAACTTGAATATGGGCTCACATGTAGAAGTCAGTTGAGCAATGAACTGACTGATATAGTTTAATCTGCCCAACAAGCTCATCACATCCTTCTTAGTTTTTGGAGGAGGCAAATCCCGGATAGACTTTATCTTTGTTGGGTCTAACTCGATACCTCTCCTGCTGACTATGAAGCCCAGAAGTTCTCCCGACGGAACTCCAAATGCACATTTAGCCGGGTTCAGCTTCAGATCATACTTGCGCAATCGCTCGAAGAACTTTCTCAAATCTCGAACGTGGTCATCCTGAGTTCGGGACTTGATGATTACGTCGTCCACATACACCTCTATCTCCTAATGCATCATATCATAGAAGATGGCAGTCATGGCCCTCATATAGGTTGCTCCAGCATTCTTCAAACCAAATGGCATAACCCGGTAACAGTATGTACCCCAGAGTGTGGTTAAGGCCATTTTCTCTGCGTCTTCCTCATCCATCAACACCTGGTGATATCCTGCGTAGCAATCTACAAAGGACTGTATCTCATGCTTGGCGCAATTATCAACAAGGATATGGATGTTGGGCAAAAGGAAATTGTCTTTGGGGCTTGCCCTATTCAAATCTCTGTAGTCCACACATACCCGGGTCTTCCCATCCTTTTTTGGAACTAGGACTACATTGGCCAACCATGTAGTGTACCGAACTACTCGGATTACCCCTGCTTTTAACTATTTCGTGATTTCTTCTTTGATCTTATCACTGATTTCAGTTTTAAACTTTCTTTTCTTTTGCTGGACCGGAGGGCAACCGGGATAAGTTGGCAACTTATGCACCACTAGATCAACACTCAGCCCTGGCATGTCGCCATACGACCAAGCAAACACATCTTTAAACTCAAATAGGAGTTGAATTATTGCATCTCGGGTTTTTTTATCCGCGTGAATGCTTATTTTGGTTTCTCGGATTTCCTCAGAAGTTCCCAAGTTAACCGGCTGAGTGTCATTCAAATTTGGCTTAGGTTTGTTCTCAAATTGTTCCAGTTCTCGACTTATTTTCCTAAACGCCTCTTTTTCATCATATTCTGGTTCTTGGTTCATTATTTCACAATTAGACAGCGTGTTTGGATCTGGGCATGAAGTCTGCAAGCATGTCATGTTATTTAAAGCCGCATTATTATAACCGAAAAGAAGAAATAAAAGATGAAAATAAAGAAAATCAGAAAGAATAAAGAGAAAAATGAACGATGAAATATTGATTTCATTTCTTGGAATTGGGAAGATAACAGGGTTTACATTGGGAATTTAAGGACAAGAAACTAAAAGAAACATCCGATTTACACCCTGGAATAACTCGGGATGCAGAAAAAGTAGTAGGACAGGTCTATCGGGACTCCCGCCTGATCGGAAATGGCGTAGCCTTCCAATTTTGAAGCTTGGCACTAGGTCCCATGTATAACATCTCAGCGGTGCTAGTGCCCTCTCCCGGCTGAACCATGTGGGCTTCGTAGAGTACTTTTCTCATTGCCCCACATATTTCCTCAATTTTTTCAGCCGTGAAAACCTCATCGTCTTC
This sequence comes from Nicotiana glauca, assembly GCA_026770625.1. NCBI lineage: Eukaryota > Viridiplantae > Streptophyta > Magnoliopsida > Solanales > Solanaceae > Nicotiana > Nicotiana glauca. The sequence continues at coordinate 50,503 of MU717457.1, read as the reverse complement.
TTCTTCACTGTACTTCGGCTTGACAAAGGTTTCATACAAATGTGGCAATGGCTGTGGCAAGACCCATCCTTCCTTCTTTCTCTCATCTGCCCATTTTACATCATCTGGGGTAGGGTGAAAACCTATTCCGAAGAACTTTTCGGTTGTAGGCAAAGTCACTAGCTCAGATATGCCTTGCAGAGACTTTCCAAGTCCTTTTCCTGGCTTGAAACCATGTCTAATCATCTCCTTTGCCACCATAATCGAGGCATTGGATAGGAAAGGTTGAGGGCAAGGGTTTCCTTCTTCATGCTGATCCACCACCACAACTTCAAATGCTTGGTAGACTATGTGCTCACTACCCTTCCTGGCTTCTAGGCATGGGACAGATGGGTCCCGATAGATCGACTGTTCATCTTCTCCATGGACCACAATTTCCTGATCCTCATATTCAAATTTCACCATTTAGTAGAGGGTAGAAGGCATAGCTCCAGCGACATGGATCCAAGGCCTTCCCAGAAGAAAATTATAAGACGTATCCATATCCAACACTTGGAATGTCACCTCGAAATCTACCGGTCGATGGTCAAGATTAGGTCGATTTCTCCGATGGTATCTCTTTTGATGCCGTCAAAGGCTCTCACATAGACATTGTTAGGACGAATTCTTCCGGTCCCGATTTCCATACGTTGCAGTGTGGAGAGTGGGCAAATGTCAACAGCCGAGCCTCCGTCTAGCATGATTCGCTTTACATAATATCCCTCACACTTGACAGTCAAGCGCAAGGCCTTGTTGTGAGCAGCTCCCTCTAGAGTCAAGTCATTTTTGCTGAATGAGATTTGATTGACAGCAAATAACCTTTCCGCCATTCTTTCGAGTTGTTCTACCTAAGTTTCAACCGGCACGTAGGCCTCATTCAGAGTTTTCATCAACACCTTTTGATGCTCAGGGGATTTCAATAGTAATGGCAGTAAAGACACTTGTTCTGGACATTTTCGCAATTGATCGACCACCTCATAGTCAGCCATTTTCATCTTTTGAAAGAAAACTTCTGCTTCCTCAGCACTCAAAGGTTTCTTAGGCGGGAAACGCCTTTTGGTAGCATTTTGTTTACCTCTTCTATGTTTGAGTACTTTTCGGCGGGAACATTTTCTGGAAGCCCTCCCAGGATCTCTTTCCCTTTATACGTGACCACCGTCTGATGATAATTCCATGGCACTGCAGTAGGGTTGGTCACAGGCTTCTGTGGTACGCATCCAATAACCACTGGCTCACTCAGCCGAGGTGGTTTGATTGTCCCCCACATCACATAGTCTTGCTTGGGTATGTACACTTGTGTTCCCTTTTTCACTTCCAATTTCTTTGGAGGGCTCACAATCAACTTCTTTTCTTAACGGCCTCGCGGGAGATAGAGAATTCCATCCTTGGGAGGTATCGCTTCTGTTTTGGCTTCAGCTTTCTTTTCTGGCTCCGTCTTGGTGACTTTGTTTTTCTTATCCCCTTTGTCTTGCTTTATGGAAACCTTCGGCTTTCTTTCTGTGTCAGCAATAGCAAAGATGGCCTTTAATGCCAGATCGAACTCTTTATCCTCACACATCATCCCAATCATAGGTCCATTATTGTGGGCTGGCAAAGGATTATTGGTCATATTTGGGACCTCCTCGTCCCTCATCACTATCTTCCCCTGCTCTATCAAGTTTTCCACTGCTCTTTTCAATGTCTAATAGTTTTCTGTATCATGCCCCTCAGCTCCTGAGTGATAAGCACATCGGACGCCCCACTGATAGGATGGTGACTCTGGGTTTTGCCTGTTTGGAGGTATGGGATGCAGCAAATTCATTTGAACAAGCTTCGGGAATAGCCTAGAGTAGGGTTCACCGATTGGTGTAAAGTTTGGTCTCCTGGGTGGTTCCCGAGGACGAAAGTTATTCTGCGGAGGTCGAGGATTATAGTGGTTCTGGTGGAGAGGCTAATTTCTTGGGAATGGAGTTTGATTTCTATTGGCATGTGGCTGCGGCCGGGCAAAGGGTTGAGCGTTCATTACCGCATAAGGTGGAGGAGCATAAGCCATATCATGATGAGGGTAGTAATGTTCAGGGGTTCTTTCAGAAAACATGGGTCTGGGAGCACGATGCCTCCTTGCCCCTGATGCTGCCATAGACGTTTCTTCTTTCTTCTTTACTTTAACCATTCCTCCAGACCCGCCTTGAATGGCTTGGGAGGTTGCTCTGATGGCTGACTGGCTCAAGATACTACCCATTTTCAAACCATTCTCTACCATCTCACCAATCATGATTGCCTCTACAAAAGGTTTGACCATAGCCGATATCATGTTCTGGAAGTAATTAGCTTCTTGGGCCTGAAGAAATACGGTGACCATTTCCACTTCATCCATTGGGGGTTTCACCCTCGATTCTTGCTCGCACCACTTAATTGCATATTCTCGAAAACTTTCCGTGAATTTCTTTTTTAGGTTCGCCAAGGAGTTCCTGTCTGGTGCAATGTCTATGTTGTACTGAAATTGTCGAACAAAATCTCTGGCAAGATCATCCCAAATGTGCCATCGAGATATGTCTTGATCCACTGAAGCTATGCCCACCAAGCTTTCTCCGAAGTAAGCCATTAACAACTCCTCTTTTCCGCCAGCCCCACGCAATTGGTTGCAATACTTTTTGAGGTGGGCAATAGGGTCGCCATGCCCATCATACTTCTCAAACTTCAGTGTTTTGAATACCATGGATAGGTGCACGTGAGGGAACATGCACAGATCATTATGAGAAATACTCTTTTGCCCGCTTAAACCTTGCATATTTTTTAGACTCTGCTCTAAGCTCCTCATCCTTTTTGCCATCTCATCCTGCTCAGGCGCTTTCGGAGTTTTGTCTTGTCCAGGTGTAAGCTCAAACCGGGGTGGTTGGGAGTAAGTGTATGTGGGATATTGAGGAGGATCCGCTTGAAGGATAGGATTTTGGAAAGTTAAGGCTGAGGGATCAAAAGCGAGCCTAGGTGGTGAAGGTTGTGTGGTGGCGGAGCATGGTGGAGCGGTAAAAATATTGGGAGCTACTCCTGATGTGAACACCTGGGGGCGTACCTCAGAAGGTGTTCCTATAAAGTGAGCAGACATGGTGGGCTATCCCAATGGGGTATTCGGATGACTGATGGGGATGTTAGAAGTACCCCCGGATCTAGGGAACAATTCAGGAAAGCCAGGGATAGCACTTGGAGGCTCCCTGCCATTAGTCCATGCATCCCACTTCTCCATAACTCGGAGACGTAATATCCGGTTTTCTTCAGCTGTGGCAGACTCGGAGGCCGGGATCCCTGAGATGGGGTTGTCTTCAGTGATGAGAACTGGTAACAAAGTCATTTCAGATGATATTACTGTACTTCCTTTTGATCTGGTAAAATACCGATGCGATGCCAGTTTACTAAAAACCAACCACCGTTTCTACAAAACCTAAGCTGGAATTTGACATCAACAACGGTTAGTTTGAGACAAGTAACAGATAAGTAATCGCACATTGGGGTGTGATGCACCTATACAGTTAAATGAGCATCTACATGTTTTGCCACGGTTGCATGCGTCGTCCCGGATTTTCCTCCCGTTTCTTTTCTTTTGATTTGTTTTTCCTTGCTTCGACTTTGCTTTTCTGGTTTTCTCTCATTTTGAAGTTTCTTTCCTTTCCATTTTTCTTTTCTTTCTGGCTTTTCTCTTTTTGTGTTTCTTTTCCACTCTGTTTTTCCTTTTATTTCCTTCCCCCGTATTTTCTTTTTTCTTAGGGTTACGGTCGAATCTTATGGAGATTACCTACGTATCATGACCCCGCATGAATCAGACCAAGCGTAGTTCTTGCAAATAAATGCAAAATAAGGAAATAATTTTTTTGGGATTTTTCAATTTTTCATTAATAAAACTTTGATTACAAAGATACTAGACTATTCGTTTTTCTTAAAAGGGAAAATTACAAAACAGACTCAAAATAATAAAATAAAAACTCGATAACTAGGAATACATTAAAGCTTCAAATCCTGGGGCCCGCGGGGCGTCATTCGGCCTCGCTGCGGGTTTGCGTGCAAGACCCCTTTGTAACTGCTCCAAATCATTCATAACTTGCCGAACAAAGATCATCACTGTAGCAAAGAAGGTAGTGCGACTCATTCTTTCGCCTGCTTGACATGTCATGACAATGTTATCCGCAATGGCTCGAATTCTTTCTCTGATCCGGTCCTTTTCCTGGAGTAGTCGGCTTATCTGCTGGTTGTGGGCCTCTAAAACCTGGGAGTCGTGGAAGTGATGGTCTTGTAACAACTTTATTTCTTTCTCCATCTCGGCCATTAGCCTATAGCAGTGTTCCCTCTCGGCCTGAAATTCTTTGTCCCGCTGGGCTGCCTTGCCTTCAAGGGTATTCACTTTTCTTTTTAGGTTAGCAATAGTTCCCTCATAATTTCTTTTCATTTGTTGCAAAAATTGGGCCCTTTCCTATGTCTTCTTTGCCCACTGCGCCCGGAGTTTTACCATATTCCCTTCAGATTTTTTCAACTCTTTCTGGCACTCTAAGACTTGCTTCTTCAGCCGTTTGATCAATCTCTCATCGGACCGACTTCTTTCTTGATCTTTAGCAACTATTTTCATTTGTTGGATTTGAGCCTTAAGAGCCTCCTTCTCTTGGGTCAATTTCTTTTTGTCACCTTCATCGGCTGCGGCTTGCAAGCTGTTTTCAAATTGAAGATCCTGAACCTGTTTTTCCAATGCTCCTATTCGGGCCATGTGTTCCTTCTCTTTGGTTAGCCAATCCCATTGTACCTGGACCCCGTCAGTAATTTATTGTACATGTGGTCTTTTGGCAGGTTTCTCAGGAATTTGAAATCTTTTGCCAAACCAGACCAAGTATTTGGGGTCCACTTCGCCTTTAGCCTGATCCCGCACTATAGTTTTAGGCTCAATATATCTACATTAATTCCATATCTGGCGGATTTTTCCCTCCGAAAATGCAACTTTCGGGCCTAGTTTGATGACTTGTTTGCTCAGGTCTTCATCACCGTGGACGGTTGGGAATCTTCCTAATTGCCTCAAGACTCGGCAAGGAGCATGGGGTTGGATACTCCGAATGCCCATCAAGAGAATATAGGGTACTTCAGCTGATGTGTATACTGCCTCAGTAATGGGAAGCCACCCGAAAGTCCACTCAATTTTGTCAGCAGTCAGAGATCTCAAACATGATAGCCAAGCCTCGGTACCCTTAGGGAATTCAATGCCTGTTACCCGGGTTTTAAATTCGTCAACACAGCTCAACCCGGTCAAACCATAGTTTATGTACCCAGTCTGGTGACAGAGATGCTCTTGTATCCATAGCTGTAGCAATAAATTGCAACCTTGAAAGAATTTACCCCCTTCTCGACATTTGGTCAAAGCTCGATACATTTCAGCCACAATTAATGGAACCACCGTGCTGTTGGTTTTCTTTATAGCCACATCCAGCATTCCTACGAGGCCAATATCTATGTGACCATCTTTTCGGGGACAGATCACGACTCCCAAGAAAGATACCATGAAAGCTAATCCCCCCTGTGCCTCCCACTTATCTTTTTTTCCAGAGTCTGTCAAACCAATGTTGGACTCCTCAAAACCTCGCGGGTTACCATATCGGTGGTACAAGAAGTGGAGTGTGCAATACCCCTCTGATAGATTCTTATCCTGAACATCCCTGCTGATACTCAATAAGTCCAGAAATCTGTGTAGAGTTACCGGTCTTGGTGCCAATGGATTAAGTCCTGCATACCCTGCAACCTCTTCTAATGTCGGTGTAAGCTCGAAATCTGATAACCAGAACATGTTGCGAGTTGGGTCCCAGAAAGGTATCAGTGCTTCAATAATATCCGACCTCGGCTTAATGTTCAATAATCCGACCAGGCCACCCAAAATCTTTTCCACCATTTCTCTGCTACCTTTTCCTAGGACGTTCCACCATATGTGGAGCTTCAAAGGGATCTCACTCAGGACTGAGAAGGATTCAATGTCAACTGTACTCATCCTGCATATTTATTTAAAGTGATTTAAGGCTTTATTTTGACCCACAAAGAAAAAGTGGCTATTTTTATTTTAAGAAATACAAAGACGTGGTTTTGCGGATACGACCTTTCAGCACTTCGGGGAAGGAGATTTTAAGGCTGTGCCCGCCAACCGTTTAAAATGATTTAGGGTGGCTGTTCTTGCAAAAATAGCCTTCCGGCGCCCTTTTGGGGATATTCAGCTTATTTTAATAAGAGTGGCATCACCCGACTTATTTTTAATTATTTTTTATTTTTGGCTATTTTTGCAAAAAGGGAAGTTGGACCCGATGAGGGTTGCCTACGTATCTCACATCCGGTGAGAATCAAACTGTCGTAGTTCGGGAAGCTTTGACAAAACCTAATATTTGTTAAAAATCTTTTTTTTTGTCTCTTTTTAAAATATTTTCCCTTTTTTTTCCTCTTTTTTTTTTTTCAAAAATCCGGCAGCATTTCGGTACTATTTGGGCATTTGGTTTTTTTCCAAACAAGTGGTTACTCTCACACTGCTATTTTTTTCCAACTCTCTCCCATTATTTTACAAGCCGGTCAACATGCAAAGTCGAGCAAATAAATGCACAAGTAGCACGTAAGATGCATCAGGATGNGGGGGGGGGGGGGGGGGGGGGCAACGTACCCGGGATACAGAAGCTCCGCCGACTTAGCAACTTATCCGAACCTCGTTCTAAATGGGATATGACTCTAAACAGAAGAGAAGCTACACGAAGTGCACCCTTCTCCATGATGTAGAAGACTTAGAGAGAGGAAGGGATTCGTAACAGTTTATATATACAGTTCATAAAATATCAAAGTGGTAAAGCATTTAGCACATTTAGCATGGAACATGCAGTAAAATCAGAAAAAGCCAAATATAACAATTATTCTAAGCTCGAATTCTTGAACCCTGAACCGAAGTTCTGGGTTCGTTTCCCCAGCAGAGTTGCCAGAGCTGTCACACCTTCTTTTTTACACACCTACCCCGAAGGATAATGTATAAGGGAGTTTTTTCATTTGAAGTGACATTAATCGAAATGAGATTATTTATTTAATTAGAGTCACCACTTGGGATAGGTTTGACTTTTGGTGTCACAAGTCACCGGTTTATCTTGAATCCCAAATCGAGGAAAATTTCGACTTCCCGAATGGAGTCTGCGAACCAGAAATTCTGAATAAGGAATTCTGTTGACCCGAGGGAAGGTGTTAGGCACCCCCGGATCCCGTGGTTCTAGCACGGTCGCTTAAACTATTATAATTGGTTACAAATCTGATTTAATACATGTCATCCTATAGTGCAATTTTAAAATTATTTACCGCTTTTAATTAATTTTTAGGAAATTGAACGTCGTTTAAAACATATTTTTGGATCACATCACATGAAATGCACCCGGATCCTCGACACATTTTATTCAATATTTTGGGATTTGGATTTGGGTCACATGACATGCACACCCGAGTTTAGGAAGGTAAAATTATTAAAGAGCGTGCTTAAAGTGACAAACATGCTATTAACTTTGCGGGAGGCCATGAAAATTCACTAAATGACACGTCCCAAATTCTAAATATTTTAGTAGAAGGAATTAAAGAGGGCCATGCAATTTATGAATTTTATTTGGCGCGGCGCACCTCAATTTACTTTAAAAGGACATCCTAAATATGAACTAATATTATCTATTAAAGATTGTCTCTAAAGAAAAACTTAGTTAATTGAAGCTACTATTAAAAGCATTTGAGAAAGCTCGGACCTCAAGATCAAGTCCAAATTCAAACAAGAGGATACCCCTTAATTCAAGCTTGCTACTTAACTTGAAAGGCCCAAGCCTGCCTTACAAATTTAATCCCATAACCTTAATTAAGGCCTTCAGGGCTTCGAAACTAGCCCAAGAAGAAAGATAATTCGATCAACTTTATAAAGGGGATGCCTAACATTGGGCCTCAGCTGTAAAGCTGCTCAACGTTTTGGGACCTTAAGAATAGGCCCATTTTCATTCACCTGGCAGCTTATTATTTGCACTTCTTTGGTCCATAGATGAGCCCGAACCAAACACTAGACTTCAATTAGATTTCAAAGCACTAAATTTGCTTCAACGCTGGGCTTAACAATTTTGTGAACAAATGGACAATTTATTTCAATCAAAGGCGTGCTAACCTTTCAATTCACATGTCACGTACAGTTTCTACTTGTTTACATATGAATAACTAACATACTCAGTCTGGAGTTTTAACGACCATTTAATTTTAATCAATACAATTTAAAATACTGAACCATGAAAACAACTACTGAAGCTTTTAATTTTACATGCTCGTTTCTAAACCATTGCCTTTAAAAGCAACTCACGATCCCTAAACTAACATGAACTACAAATGAATTCAAAGTATTCTGCTATTTTGAATTGTATATGAGCTCTTTTGGATTTCACTTTTGCAACAGGCATCTGACGAGCAAACTAAAGTAACTAGCACATTTAAACTACAAGATATACTTGATTTCACATTAATATGAGCATACATGCTATTTTTCTGGATTCAATTTCGAACCAACATCTCATTCTAAATTTATTTCTCAAATTAACATGATAGCAAAATCTGAATTAACTATACTACAACTGACATTACTGCTAGCTACTCACATAAGTATAAAAATAACAGTCCAAACGTCTAGTTATTACAAAGCAATGTCTCAATTATGCTAAGCATCAAAATTAACGCAGAAACAATAGAAATTCATGGGGAAGCAAATAACAATTATCTTCAAACTCGAGAATACACTTAGTTCAGGCTTCATACATCACTGGAGACCAAAAATGTACCTGGAATTTGAATAGAAAAATGGGAAATGGAGGTCAGCTGAGCAACAACAAACAATAGCAAATATATCAGTTTTAAAACCCAGAAAATAACATCAAAGTAGCCCAGGAGTTAATTGCAAAGGGACAACACCAGTAGACAAACAAAACAGACTTGAATGACCCAAACTATACTCGAAATAAGCACAGGAACTTCTGAAACTTCAACTATCAAAACACAAGGAAGGTTCAAGCCATTCTCAATCTTAAACAAACTGTAGATTTGATTTAGGACTTAGAGTTTCAGGATCTAATGTTTTTGTATCCAAATTCTCTACTTCTACCAGATTTTTTTTTTTGGATTTTCAGTAGTTTTTCAGACTTTATAAAACTTTCTCAGATCTGAATTTTTCCCTCTTTAAAACTATGACTTGAGAACCTTTTTGAACTTCAAAATTTTCAGACTTCCAGCCCTTAAGACTTGTCCAATAAGGCAATAGGTGTGCCCTTTTTATAGCCAAAACTAGGGCTGCTTTCAGATTTCTATTTTACCCCTAAGTCCCTCTTTTATTTTCAGTTTTATTTACTATTTAGTCCCTTATTTATTGGCTTGATGCCCAAGTTAGACCACAAAATCTCTGAAATTCTAATTAGAACCTCCTTTTAGAAGGTCCTATCCTTAGTTACTGCACTACTTTCTATTTTGAATTACCCATATTATCCCTACTTGGATTCTGAATTACTAACCTAGAACCAGCCCTTTAACTTGGTTAAATAACCTTGGTTAACTAAAATAGGCCTGGAAATGTTCAACAACAATCACACTTCAATTAACAAAATTAACTAAACCTATTCTTAATCTTAAATTAGTCTCTAATGGTTCAAATTAACAACTATTGGGCAATTAGCAATTAAACAAGAATCTATGGATATAAACAGAATTAATTTCATGTTGCATCACTGAATCATGAATCTTAAATTGACACTCAATTTATGAATCAAATGGACTCAAGGAAGGAGACTAAACTTAACAAGAAAAATATAAGAAAACCAGGAAGCAAATTCTAATGAACAGAACAAGAACAAAAATAAAAAAAATTGAAGGAGCAAAACCAAATAAAAATGTAATGAAAATAATCACAAACACCGGGGAATTAAAATTGAACAGCCAATCAAAAAAAAAAAAATATAATCAAGACCCTATAACAAAAATCTGACTCATAGAACACTAATTGCTGCCACCAAGATATAAAAAAATAAAAATAAAAATAAAATTAAAGGATGGATTAATCCGTAAACTAATTTTAAAATTAATGAATTCAAACAAAAGATGAAAGAAAGAAAATCTTACCAATGTAAGGGTTGAGCAGGGTTTGGGCTTTGATTCGAGCCCCGAAATAATATTAAATGTTTGTTCTTCACTAAGAACAAACGAAAACTATTATTTCGTAACTCAAATCCAACAAAGGACCCAAGACATTGGGAAAACTTCAAGTGATTTGAACTTCTAGGGTTCTGCCGCTTTTCGATTTGAAATTTGAGAAGCTCCGGGATGATTTGAAGGAAAATAGTTAGGGGTTTAGGAAGAGGGAGATGAGGAGACCCTAGGGTGTAATTTGGGTGGAATTTTGAGGCGGCGCCGCCGTGCACGGCGGTGACAGCGTTTAGGGGTTTGGATTTTTGAGGTGTTCGGAAGGGATTTGAAATAAAATAAGGCCAGATATGGACTGGGGAGATGAAGAGGAAGAGGAAGGTGTGGTGTAAATTTGGACGGGATTGGGTGATCGCCACCGCCGTAGATGATTTCCGGTGGCGGCAGACGGCGGAGACGGAGGGGGGGTCTCTAGGGTTGCTGGGGTTGTGAGAGAAGATGGAATGGGAGGGGGTGGAGGCGTTCAGACATATATATAGTAAGAAACTCGTTAGTTCCGGACCGTTGGATTGATGAGATCCAACAGTCATGATTTGAAGACCCTAAAACGATGTCGTTTTGGCTGATATGGGGACTGGACCGGGTAAAGTTTGGACCTGGACCAAGGTTGGATGGGTTTAGGGGTTTATTTGGGGCTGAAATTGAATTTGGCCCAAATATTACACAAGCCAGCCTTTTAATTCTTTTAATTCTTTTTTCTTTTTATTTTCCTTTATTTTTTAATCTTAAAACTAAAATTATACCTCTCAATTAATTCAAACTATCTAATTAAACCACAATTAGTCTAATATCAATTTAAATAAAATTAAGAATCCTAAGACTAAATTAAAATCAAACAAAACAAACAAGGTTTCTTTATGATTTTGCTTATATTTGTAAAAGCCTAGTCACTAATTAGTTTAAAAATGTAAGAATTAAATTCTAGATGCTCATGCAAATTATTTTTTTTTTTTGTATTTTTATATGACTTATCGTGCACGCACAAATAAAAATAACACAAAATACGCAGTTAAATCCTAAAAATCAAATAATAAACGAAACAATCCTAATTATAGGAAATCTATAGGAGTAATTTAAACGAGGCAAAAATCACATGCTCACACTCATCAGCCAAACTAGTGTTCTGTTCAACTAACTACTTTCGGGCACCTGTATCAACCAACCCAGTTCTGTCGCTGTCTGCCATTGACTTTTGGCTTTATATTGTAGAGAAGAGTTACCACTTCAAGAACCATAAATCAACCCCCCTTCTGCTATGAGTACAATAAAATGAATCCATCACGTTAGCGTTAGGGAATTTAACAACAAAAATATCACATTGCGTGCAATGGATATAGCAACAATTAATGATTCTAGGATGACTTCAAGGGTCACAAAATCACTTGGCATCGTCCCCATCTTGTTCATTTCAAACTTCTTCTTTCTAGTATTTCTTGGATTGCTCATTTTCTTTCCCTTTTTTCTTCATATTATCGCTCTTTTCTTTCCTCTAATTTCTTACATCCCACGATTTCACTTTTTTTTTCATTTTTTTTTAATAATAAAAAAATGATTCGATCGCACCCTATGTAGGTTGCCTATGTATCATGACCCCGCATGAATTAGATCTTTGCGTAGTTTTGGAAGATCAAGAAACAAATTGACGTTCTCTTTTTCCTTTTTTTTCCCTTTCTTTTTACCTTAATGACCACTCTGATGAGAAAATAGGAATAAAAGAAGCAAATCTTTTGTTCTAAATTTTCTGGACTCAATGCTCTATAACCTATCCTAAACTCAAACTTAACGAGCATATATATATATATTTGAAGCAAACACTCTATGGGAAATTATTAAGGAAAAATCCTACAAGAGAAAAATATTTTTTGATTCTTTTTTTTCTTCTGAAATGAAGTCCAAATAATAAACCAAAGAAAAACATTTCAAGTTTTCATTTGATATCCTGACGCAAGATTTCGAAATAAGCAATAAAAAAAATAAAATAAAATATTTTTGGATTTCAATTTGATTGCCTGAACAAGAAATTCTAATGATAAATAATAATAAAGTATATTTTTTTCTATGTACAATATCCTAAAGTTCTAATGAAAATAAAGAAACTCTTTTTTTTATTTTTCACTAATTTCCCAAAGAAACACCTCAAAAGAAAATCTTTTTGGATTTTTGAGATTAATACCTTAAAGAAAACTTTTAAAAAGGTACTAAAAGGAAAATTCTTATTTTTTGAATTTTTGGCCCTAATATAGTAAAGAAAATATAAAAATAATTTTTATTTTAAGTCCTAGATATTAATTGCCTAAAGAAAAAACCACCTCAAATTTTTTATTTTATTTCTACAATTAGTATTCTAAAGAAAATTCCTAACGAAAATATAAAATGCAATTCTTTTTTTTTTTGAATTTTTTATTTATTACACACCTTTTCAAATGCAAAATATAAAGTTCAATAATAATAATAAAACTCGACATTACTATTCAAAACTAAAAGGTAAAAGACGACATAAAATAAAAGAACAAACTCAAAACACGAAAAGAAAAGAAAATCTTCTTTTAATCCACTTCCGAATGAACGATCCTGACTAGATGTCCTAGATATGTCATGCTCCAAATCCGGTAAGTCGATCCACACATGTATGAAAAAATTAAAATCAAATAGGTTAAAGACCTAGAATGCTATGTGAGACAATAACCCTTCCTGTTGGAAACATGCAAGACATGATTTATGCTATTTTTGCAAAATGGCTTATTTGACCAAAAGATGGCTAGAAGTGCAAAATTTGGGTAAGACCCGGCAAAGCCAAAAACCTAAGCTTTATTAGGAGGACTGGATCCTATGTGGTTTGCCTACGTATCACGCCCCAAAAGACGAGAATCAGGTATGCGTAGTTCGGGCAAATTGGATACGGGCGAGAATAAAAATTTTTTTTTAGAGAAAACATATTTTTTTTGCTTTTTCTTGAAAGACGATGAAACATGCAAAATCTTTTTGGATTTTCTGATTTACGGAAAATGATGAAAAAGTGTAAAAATCTTTTTTTTTTTGAATTTTTTCTTTTTCATTTTTTTTCTCGAAAAAGTGTGAAAGAAAATTATAACTGGGCCCCACTTGCTTCATCTTCACACTTCACCCTCTCTTTTTCTTCTTTTTTCCTTTTTTTTTATTTTCCCTCAATTATCATCGGTCTGCCAAATGACCCTTTTACCCTTGAATAAATGCAACATGTAGCACATATGATGCATCAAGATGGTCTGTTATTTTGGGTACACCTGTCCTAGACGGACCCAACCCCTGTGTTGAGTCCTCTAAGTCAAATGCACGTGATGCAACGAACGCTCCTACTAGGGATGCGGTATGAGACTGAGTTATTCTAGGTTTAAAAACCTGGGTTTATTTGTTCTAGACCTGGCTTACCCGAGCGGACAACTCGAGCCGAGAGCGGGCAATGTACCGGGAATACAGAAGCTTCGCCGACTTTGCAATTTGTCTGAACTTCGTTCTAAATTTTGGAATATGACTATAACAGAAGAGAAGTCACACGAAGTGCACACTCCTCCATGATTTAGAAGACTCAGAGAGAAGAAGGGTTTTGTAACGGTTTATATATAGTTCACGGAATAACAAAGCGGCAAAAGTAACACTTAGCACATTAGGCCCAAACATGTAATAAAATCAGATAAAGCCAAATATAACAATTTATCTAAGCTCATATTCTGAACCCTGAACCGAAGTTCTGGGTTCTTGTCCACAGCAGAGTCGCCAGAGCTATCACACCTCCTTTTTTCACTACACCCCCGGAAGGGTATAATAAAGAGATTTTTTTTCAATTAAAGGACAATCGAAACGTGATTGTTTATTAAGAGATTCTGAGTTGCCACGTGGGATATTTATGGTGTCCCAAGTCATCGGTACAAATCCCGAATCGAGGAAAGATTGACTCTGTTTTACAGTCCGCGAACCAGAAATTCGGGTAAGGAATTCTGTTAACCTGGGAGAAGGTGTTAGGCATTCCCGAGTTCCGTGGTTCTAGCACGGTCGCTCAACTGCTATAATTGGCATAATTATCTGATTTTAGAAACAATTTAAACCTATGTGCATTTTTACTTTTAACCGCTTTTATTCATTTTTAAGGAAGATTGAACGTCGTCTAAAACATGTCTTTGGATAACGTCACATGAAATGCACCCGCAATCCGAAACACATTTTATTCAAAGTTTTAGGATTTGGATTTGGGTCACATGAAATGCACACCCGAGTTTAGAAAGGTAATATTATTAAAGTACGCTCGTAAAGCAGCTACGCGTTTTTAAATTTGCGAGGGCCACAGAAATTTGCTAAATGACACACCTCGATTTCTAAGGATTTTGCAAGAACAATTAAGCGAGGGCCACATATTTGAGATTTTATTTGGCGCGGCACACCTCAATTCCATTTTAGAAAGGATTCCTACTTAACTATATTTGGAGGGCCATATCAATTTGTATTGCCTAATATAACGCACCTCCAATCTAATTTTGAAAGAGGAAATCAATTAATTAACTAAAGAGAGTCGTATATATTTTGTTTTAAAAAAAATTCCAAACCCATTAATTACTTAGAAAGCCTTGAATTTAAGAATTAGCCAGCTCAACATTTAATCCCAACAGCTTGAAGTCTGGGCCCCGATGTGCCCAATGACTTATGTAGTTTTGATTCACTGATATTCACGCGGCCAAGAATAAGCCCAAAAGGAAGCCCCAATTTGAGGTCACAGTGTAACTGAAAAGCAGGGACTCAGGATTGAGTCCCTGCACTGGCATAATTCAGCTCAAAAATGAATTCAATACAAGCATGGCTCCCATATTGACTCATAAAGAACTTTGACAAAGAGCAGATTTCGAAAAGCAAAGTTATGAGAAATTCGATTTTAGCAAACAAGCAACAAGTAACCTTACTTTCAAACCTTCAATTTAACCTGAATAATGTATTAACGAAGCATATTCTTCTAGAACAAAATCAATTTACACACAACTTTTACCAGATGACACCCCATCGATTTCAAACCAAGGTGAAACACAAATTTAACATACAGGCTACATTAACACGAAAAACTCTGCACATCTAACAATAAACAACCATAATCTAATTATAACATAATAATTAAGCATACATATTCAACTACCTACACCACTTTAAACATATAGATGAATAACATGAAAACTACATATCCATTACAAGAACACTAAAGTAACAGGAAAATCAAAAGGTGATTTAAACTCCAAAAGCCTGTATTCCACCGATGTTTCAGCTTACATGCCCAACCAAAACATTCACTCATTCAGAGGTTGAGAAATACCTGGAAATGGAAAAGAAAAGGGGAAGAAGATCAGCAGTAACTCAACAGCATACAACAATGGAACTAGCCCAGAAATGACCAAAAGACAACCAACTTTAAGGCAAGTTCAAGACCAAAACACTCAAAGGATGTTCAGTAAACAAAGACAACAAAAATTGGACCCAAAGCTCTTGAAAATCAACCAAAATCAAGCCATTTTAACCCTTTGGATATCCAGAAATGATTTCAGAATTCAAAAGCTTCAGGGATCAACCAATTTTTTAATAGAACAGTGTTTCTTTTAGCTATTTTTCAGCTATTTTTTTTTTGTATTTTTCTGATTTTCTTCTATTCAATTCTCTATGAAACATCAAAATTTTGCAGTTTTTATATTTTTCTGAATTTTCAGCTCTCAAAATCTACCTTCAAAGGCAAGAAAAGATGCCTTTATAGGCAAAAAGGTAGGGCAGTCTCAGATTTTCAATTCTTTCAATTCTACCCTTTTTCCATTTTTGATTTTTCTACTTAGTACCTCATTTAGCGACTTGTTGGTCAAGCTAATTGCCTAAAAGTCTGAAATTCAAATAAAGACCCCTACTAGAAGCTTCTAAATCAGTTACCTAAAAGATTCCCTAGATAGATTACCTATAATACCCTTCACTGACCTTGAATTTTACCTAAGCATACCTCATGGGTTGAGCAAGCATGGGTTATGAAACCAAACACTTAGTGGTCCATTAAATATGGGCTCAGGTCCAAACTAGACCAAACTCTCTTGGAATGGGGTTTTGACTGACCTCAGAGCCCAAGTAATAAGGCTGACCCAAGACCAAATCAAAGCATGAGAAAGGGAACACTTAAATATCTTCAGAAGAACCAACTTATACTAATTAATTGATTATTAAACACAAATAGCAAGACACTAAACTAATTTATTAGAACAGAATAAACCTAACTAAATTATGAGCCTGAAATACTAGTTAATGAAGAACTAAACTAAATTATCACATCAATCCAACTAG
>MU717457.1:726-32298 GCA_026770625.1 Nicotiana glauca | reverse complement strand
GGGGGGGGGGGGGGGGGACCAGACATGAAAAGAACAGACGGAACAATGTTTATCTTGGCCGGAAATTTTTGGGTCGACTTTCCATTGACTTATCCAGGGAAAAGAATAAACTAGGGAGAAAAACAGATGAATGAATCAAAGAATGGAAAGAAGGAAAAACAAAAAACTCACCGAATGAAGAACTTGACCCGACTGACCTCCGATTTGAGTCTTGAAATGATGTTAATCGTTTTTTCTTATGTCAAGAACAAAAGAACAACACTATTTCATGACTCAACAAACCTTAAGACAAACCAATGGTTCTACATGCCTTGGTTAAGACTTGACCTCTGAGGCTCGACCTTTTGATTAAATATTCGAGCAACTCGGTTGGGATTCGAGGGAAAACGAATGGGAATTTGGGATGAGGGAGAGAAGGGGGTTCAAGGGTGTGATTTTGGGGTTGCACCGAGGCGGCGCCGCCATCTGAGAGAACAAGGACGGCGTTAGGGTTTCCTTTTAACTCAAGATTCGAGGCACTCCCAAGGGTTTCGAGGGAAGGTGATTGAATATTTGGACTGAGGGAGTGGAGGGGAATATTTGGTGTTATTCTGGCAGTGATTGGAGGCGGCACCGCCGGTGATGGCAGTGGAATTTTAGGCGGCAACTAGGGTTTCTGGGTGGGTCTCTAAGAGGGGTGTGAGAGATTGATGAGAGATAGGGTAGGGGGTGCATTCGAACAATAATATACTAGAGGCAACCCTAGTTTAAAACCGTCGGATCAAAGTTAATCAATAGATGAGATCTTTATGCCCAAAATGGGGTCGTTTGGGTAACAAAGGAGGTCTCAACCGGGTGACGATGCAGGTTTGGGCCGGGTCAGGTGGTTTTTGGACGGGTTTCAGGAGAAGAAATGATTTGGGCCTGGAGTTCAAATTAAATTGGCCCAAATTTCCTTTTATTAACAAACCTTTTCTTCTTTCTTTTTTTTTTCATTTTCAAATTTTGCTAATTACAAATGAAAAAGTAAAAAATCTGATTTAATTCCAAAACCAAACTAATTGTTTTCTCAAAAATTATATAAATCCTAAATTAAAAGGAAACTATAATAAATTCGAAAATTAAAAAGTCAAAAATGCAAAATGAACTATTTTTGTTATTTTTCTTTTTATAAAATGACTTAATTGCTCACTTAATCCTAACATGTCAAAATTAACTCCTAAATGCAAATGCACATATTTAGATAATGTCAACTAGAACATCAGGGATGTTCAAGATGACCCAAATGTCATAGTGGTGGCAACTCTTTTGCCAAAAGTTGCACTTTATTATTGGGCACAACCAACAGCTGACAACCTGGCCACCTCCATTGCTGTACCCCAATACAAGCGGAGACATTCCAGATCACCAACAACATGCTGCATCTTCTGTAGAATAAGGGATTGTTATCCAAGTCACACATTGAAGACCCTCAACAACAACTGAAATTTTTATGTCAATTTGTGTGATCTAAATGTAGCTAAATGTGACCGCAGAAGCCATCAAGCTGTTATTGTTCTGGTTCTCTATGACTGGGGAAGCTTAGACTTGGCTGAATTCGCTCCCAATAAATTTCATTGCCACTTGGGAGGAATTACTCAAGCGGTTCCTGAACAAGTTTTACCCGCCCAACAAGACTACAAGACAGATTGATATATTGCAGTACAAGCAACAACCTACTGAGACCTTGCTGGAAACTTGGGAAAGATTCAAAGGAATGCTGGTGAAGTATCCCCACCATGGTATTCCAGACCATATGCTCGGCTAGAGATTCTACATGAGGTTAACAGAAAATTTAAAATCCAATGTAGATGCTTCATCTGGGTGTGCATTTTTGAGCAAGACATTCATAGAGTGTAAAATCCTTATTAACAAGATGTCACAAAATTCGGGATGGATGACGAGAGGTACGACCCTGACACCAATAGTACATTCAGTTCCTCTTGACCCAAATAATTCACATGCAGAGAACATAGCCACACTTATGACTCAAATAAGTATATTGACAAATAATATTGATGAAATGGGTACAAAGCAAGTGCATATCGTTGACACAACAAATGGAGGACTGTGTACACCTTGCATTAATCAGTCTTATATGTGTTCATGGAGTGGAGAAGGTGACAACCAAGGGTTAAGAGAAGATATGAATTATGTCAAAAAATTTGGGGGTAAGAGACAAGGAGGACAACAATTGAGACCATCACCAAATCAGCAGTACTGATCGAACATGCCACAACCTGGAGGTATGCAGCCCCAAGGCCAAATGATACCATATTATAGACAATAGGGCTATCTCTAGCAGCACTAGCAACAGTTTGTATATTAACCACATCCTCAGCAACATGATGGAAACATGGTAGAAATTAGGGGTATGCTACAACAACTCATTGGAACAAATGGTAAGATGTAGGAAAAGTTGGCAGTGCATGACTCAACAATAAAGAATATTGAAACTCAACTAGGGCAGCTGTCTATGGCCTTAAATAACCGCCCCCAGGGAGCATTGCCAGCCAACATGAACATCAACCCCAAGGAGAAAAACCCAAATCAGCTGATGGCAGTAAGTCTCCAGAATGGGAGATATTTAGACAGGGAGCAGGAAGTTGCTCAATCCAGAAAAGAGACTATACCAGCCACTCCAGTCCTATTAGAGATAGATGAATCAGTAGAACTCACTGAAATGGTGGTTGAACAGGTTCAGGTTGATAAGGTTAAGGCTAAATCGAGTCAAGCTGCAGAACAAGTGGTACCTCTTGTGCCACAAAACCACAACAAAGTAAAGCTAGCAAGCAGTGAACAAAGGGTGATACCTACACCATTCCCTCAGAGAGTGGCAAAACAAAAGAAAGAAGATTAATATAGGAAATTCATGTAGATGCTCATTAAATTCAATTGAATATTCCTCGGATGGATGCTTTGCGGGAAATGTCAGGCTATGAAAAGATGATGAAGGACCTGATGTCACAAAAATTTGACTTTCATGACCTGTCCACAGTAACTCTGACACAGACCTGCAGTCTAGTAGTGACAAGACCCATGGCTCAAAAGATGTCTGATCCTGGTAGCTTCACTATTCCATGTACTATTAGGAGTTATGCTTTTGCAAAAGCATTTTGTGACTTAGGGTAATATACACAAAACTGGGCATTGGCAGAGCTAGACTGACTTTAATGTTATTGCAACTGGTTGAATGCACGGTTAAAAGATCGATGGGGATTCTTGATGACGTGCTGGTACAAGTGCAAATGTTTATATTCCATGCAGACTTTGTTATTCTGGATTGCCAGGTAGATGTGGAGATACCTATCATTCTGCGGAGGCCATTCTTAACCACTGGGAGACCATTGATTGATTGTGAAACTAGGGAATTAAAAATGAGGTTGAGCGATAAAGAAGTTATATTCAACATTCAACAATCCATGAGGATACCCAGTGAATATGCAAATTGCTCAGTAGTGGAAGCTGTGGATGTGATCTTGCATGAAGATGATGAGATCCTTAATGCTAAAGATCCAATGGGAGCTTGCTTGACAAATTTAGAGGAAATGGACAGTGAAAGGTTGTCATAGTGGGTCATGGCACTCGAAGGCCAAGGATTATGGAAGAGGGAACCTCAGTTCGAGTTCCTTGAGTTAGAAAAGAGAGCTACACCACTTGCAAAACCATCAATAGAGGAACCAACCCAACTAGAGCTGAAACTGCTTCCAGCCCACCTCAGGTATTCTTTCTTGGGTCCCAATTCTACTTTCACTATTATTATATCATCTGGTTTGCTAGTTGTGTAGGTAGATCAATTATTGCAGGTGTTGCAGGAATGAAAAATTGCAATTGGTTGGACCATGGTAGACATCAAGGGTATCAGCCCGGCCTTTTGTATGCATAAGATCCGTCTGGAAGAAGGGAGAAAACTTTCCAGGGAACATGAACAAAGGATGAACCCGAATATGAAAGAGGTAGTGAAAAAGGAGGTAATCAAGTGGCTGGACGCGGGCCTCATCTTCCCATCTCTGATAGCAATTGGGTAATCCCCATCTAGTGTGTACCAAAAAAGGGTAGAATGACAATTATACAAAATGAGAAAAACGAGTTGATTTCAACTCGTACAGTTACAAGGTGGAGAATTTGCATGGATTACAAGAAATTAAACACAGCCACCCGAAAGGATCATTTGCCCTTACCATTCATTGACCAGATGTTGGAAAGGTTAGCTGGGCAATCCTATTTTTGTTTCTTGGATGGATACTCAGGGTACAATCAGATCTCAATAGCCCTAGAAGATAGAGAGACAATGTCCTTCACATGTCCGTATGGCATCTTTGCTTTTTGGAGGATGCCATTTGGACTTTGCAACGCACCGACCACATTTCAGTGGTCTATGATAGCCATCTTCACCGACATGGTCAAAGACATTATGGAGGTGTTTATGGATGATTTCTCCATGGTAGGGGATTCATTCGAAGATTGTCTTCACAACCTTAAAAGAGTGCTCAAATGATGTGTGGAGGCAAATCCGTTGTTAAACTGGAAGAAGTGCCATTTTATGGTACAAGAAGGCATATTGTTGGGGCATAGAGTTCCAAAAAGTGCATTGAAGTAGACCATGCAAAAGTTTATATGATTAAGAAGCTCCCAGCACCCACTTCAGTGAAAGCAGTGAGAAGTTTCCTTAGGCACGTCGAATTCTACATGTGGTTCATCAAGGATTTTTCAAAAATTGCTAACCCCTTATGTAAGATGCTTGAAAAGGACCAGCATTTTCTATTTTCTGATGATTGCAGGTTAGCATTTGAGGAGGTAAAGCAGATATTGGTGATTGCACCCAACTGGGAGCAACCATTCGAGCTGATGTGCAACACTAGTGATTATGCTATAGGAGCAGTTTTGGGGCAGCGCAAGGAGAAAATTATGTACCCAATCTACTATGCAACCAGGACGCTTAGTGGTGCACAACTGAACTACACTGTCACGGAGAAGGAAATGCTCACTGCGGTGTTTGCCTTTGACAAATTCAAGTCATACTTGATTGGCTCGAAAGTTATTATTTATACTGACCATGCAGCCATTAAGTACTTAATATTAAAGACGGAGTCCAAAACCCACTTGATTCGCTGGGTTCTGTTGCTACAAGAATTTGACATGGAGATTCGTGACCGAAGGGGACTGATAACTAAGTAGCATACCACCTCTCGAGGTTGGAAAGGGCAGAAAAGAGAAGGTTGAAGATATCCTCGTGACATTCCCTGATGAGCAATTACTTGCTGTGACAATGGAGGAGGCACCATGGTATGCTGATATTTCCAATTACTTAGTATGTGGTATTGTACCTCATGATCTCTCCTCAATTCAAAAGAAATTTTTTTTCCTTGATTGTTGAGCGTATTATTGGGATTAACCTCTATTATTCAAAATATGTGTTGATAACATGATCCGGCGGTGTATCCCCGAGCAAGATCAACCCTCTATTTTGCAGGCTTGCCATGCTTCGCCATATGGTGGACACTTTGGAGGAGTTCGGATAGCAGCAAATGTGCTGGAATCAAGCCTATATTGGCCTACATTATTCAAGGATGCCAATGCTTGGGTCAAAAGCTGTGATAAATGTCAAAGTACGGGCAACATATCCCATCGTCATAAGATGCCAATGACCACAATCCAAGAGGTGGAAGTGTTTGACATGTGGGGGATCGACTTCATGGGCCTTTGGTCAGCTCATATGGTAACAAGTATATACTGGTTGCTGTTGACTATGTCTCCAAGTAGGTCGAAGTAGTTTCTCTCCCAACCAATGATGTGAAAGAGGTGACCAGTTTCCTAAAGAAAACATCTTCACACGTTTTGGCACACCCTGAGCCATAATTAGTGATGGTGGCTCTCATTTTTGTAATAGAGAGTTTGCACGCCCGTTGGAGAAGTATGGAGTTTGCCACAAGGTAGACTCAACACACCACCCATAAACAAGTGGGCAGGTGGAAGTGTCCAATAGAGAAATCAAAAGTGTCCTCTCAAAAATAGTGAATGCAACAAGAACAGATTGGGCAAGGAAGCTGGATGATGCATTGTAGGCATACCGCACAACCTTCAAAACTCCAATTGGTATGTTACCATACAAGTTGGTATTTGGAAAGGCATACCACCTTCCGGTTCATCTCAAACACAAAGCACTATAGGCATTGCGGCAATTGCATTTAAACACGGAGACAACAGGCACACACAGAGTTAATGGGTTGCATGAGCTTGAGCAATTCCGGCTCCAGGCATTCAAGAGTGCTAGACTATATAAAGAAAGGATAAAACTGATGCATGACAAGCACATCTTGAATCGAAACTTCGAACCTATAGAATTAGTGTTGCTATATAACTCAAGATTGAGATTGTTCGGGGTAAGTTGAAGTTCCGATGGTCAGGACCGTTCAGAGTGGTGCAGATGTTCCCAAATGGAGTTGTGGAGATCGAATCTGAATATGGGACAAACAAATTTACAGTGAATGGGCAGAGGTTGAAACATTACCTTGGGATGACTGAAGAAAAATGGGACAACGTGGTGATAACGTTGGAGGAGCCCCACTACATAAATGAGGAGTGATGGTATAAGCATGCGTCGTGCCGCGATGTTAAATCAGGCACTGCATGGGAGGCAACCCATGATTTCTTTTGTTTCTTTTTATTTTGTTTTGATGTTGTACCAAATGTGTGTATAAAAAAAAATTTCGAAAGCCCGTGACCGCGACCGAGGCACGACCGGGGCGCGACCGCAGTAAATGGCAAACATATTGTTTTGCCCACCCCTCCTTCACTGCGGCCGCGATGGAATTGTGGCGCGACCGTGGTGAAACGCGACCTTTCTGTCGCCCAGGTATGTTGTATTTTTATTTTTTATTTTCTTTTCTTTTTCTCTTCTGCCCCCTACCAAAATTAAAACCTATCCCCACTTTCCCCACTCTCACTCTCACTCTAAACCCTAACCTACGCCACTTTCTTCTTCTTCTTCTTCTTCTTCTTCACATCTCTCACAAACCCACTTCTTTCCCACACACTCACACGCACACTCCCTCCTCCCATTCTTCCATTACACTCTAGTTCTACAAGAACAAGGTATGTCCTACTTTCCATCACTCTTCTTGTACTTTTTTATTTTGCAATTTTAATGCTTGAATTGTTGTAGTATCTAAAGTTAGATTTTTGGTTTTCGTTTCTTCTTTTTAGAGGGTAATGTGTAAAATGCTGTACATAAGAGCTTGGTATTGTTGTGTGAAGTTAATTGTAGTGGGGTGGAGTTGTGAAGTGAGAGTCATTGATTTGAGGGGAGAGTTGATGCTTCCATGGGATATGTGTATTAAATTATAGTCCATGCTCACCAGTGGAGCTATAATGGATAATGTGACCATGGTGGTGGTGAAGTCTGAGTAACTACCCAGGGTTCATACAACTCAAACCCTCACTAATAGTAGTCTCTATTTTGTCAGGTACAATGCATCAGTCAAGGAAAAGATGTGCCATAGGTTCCTCCGCTAGTGGACCAGGAGGTTCA
Organism: Nicotiana glauca; assembly: GCA_026770625.1. NCBI lineage: Eukaryota > Viridiplantae > Streptophyta > Magnoliopsida > Solanales > Solanaceae > Nicotiana > Nicotiana glauca. Next base: position 24,749 of record MU717457.1, on the reverse strand, counting down.
TCCATAGCTTGAGCTCAGGCTAGTGCAGACCAGTTTGACCACACTCGGTTTGTTTCCAAAGCAACTCAAGATAGGTTTAATGCAAAAGCATCCAAGAAGTTGTTACCTGAAGTACACATTGACAGGCATGCCCTGCAAATTGAACGCCCAAGTATCTTTGAAGAATTGAGGAGGCGTCAGCTGGAAATCTTCTTTAATGAACCGGAGGAGGGCAATGTACTGATGGTAAGGGAATTTTACACGAATCGCCCGGAGCATGTTTATAGGGTTGTCACAATACGAAACACCCGGGTGGATGCATCTCTTGAGGCCATCCGCCGAGTGTATAGGCTACTGGTATTTACTCGAGAGATGGATTATTACCATGCTTATCACCGCCCAACTGTCTGGTGGCCACCAATTCTTGAAACAATCTGTGTGGCTGACCAGGATCCAATATGGATAAAGCAGAGAATTAACCTGAACTCCCAATATATCACTTGGGAAGATAAGTGTTGGCTAACAATCATCAACAACCATTTGCTTCCATCCGGCAACACTACATATGTTAATGGGCCAAGAGCAACAATGATTTATTATTTTATGACCCACCACAATTTTGATATGGCCCGGCTCATTCAGGATGAAATGTTCATTTGCTCCTTAGAAATACTCAAAAGGTTCTACTTCCCTTCCCTGGTCACCAAGCTGTGTCGTGTTTCACGAGTTCTTGAAAATCCCATAATAGATGGGAAGTTTCCATTGAACGCCCCATTCTAGGCTAGCAAAATCACAGTTGGGAAAGAGCAAGCTGTGATAGTTGATGATGATGATGATGCCAATGATGATGATGAGGGAACTATGCATGCTGCCGCCCCACCAGAGCAGAGTGCTGATGAGACGGGCCCATCCCAGGCCTGCCGAAATACCCGCATGACAGCCTTGGAGCAGGAGATGGCTGACCTACGTATTTAATTCACAGAACCAAGTACTAGAGTTGACAATTTGGTACTCAAAATGCTAGGTCAGAGAAGAAGTTCATGGGCTAGATCCGGGGGCTAGGATGAGTGTGTCACCTCGATCCTGGCACCGTCTTTGATCAGTACTGAGCACCAGGGAAGTCCTTTTACCTTACTTTGCTTTAAATTCTTTGACGTGGGGACATGCCAAATCTTTAAGTGTAGGGCGGGGGATGGTTGTTGTTGTACAGTTGTATAAATATGTTTGGTGTTTTTGGTTGATATTAATTAACTTCGACTTGGCCCGAAGACGGACACCTCTCGACGAGTCTCTTGAGTGACTTAAGTCGAACAAAAAAACAAAATATTTTCGTTTGTTAGGTAGTGTATCAACTCCCCCTTGGTTTTTCTTTAAGCCACAGTTCTTTTTCAAGGGTTTCCATTTGAACCGGGTGTATTTAGTTTTTTTTTCCTTTTTTTTTAGTGTAGGAATTTTTGGGCGAAGAATAGAAATAGGATCCCTAACTCCATGATACCTTGAATAGAGATTACTTTAGTGTGACACTTAGGATCATTAGCTGACTCTAGCAATAAAGCCTTAAATTGTGTGTTCTTGAGTTGGCTTAAGCACCTTGAGCAGAGTATCTGATGATCCTAAATGAATTGAGTCATGTGCCATGTGTGAGTGAGACTTTGTGTATTCTATGCTAACACTCAACCCCTAGAACTTCTCTTGTGTGTATACAAAATAAAATGGTAGTCTTAATTGGTTTGGAAAGTGATATAAGCATTTTCTTGTTGAACCTATCTATATATGTTTTAGCCCACCTAATTGTGTATATCCTAGTTAACCCCTTTGAGCCTGTAATCCTGTTTCTTTGGCAACCACATTACAAGCCTTCCCCAAGTTGTGAATTGTCAATCTTTTTTAACCTTATCACCTCTTAGAAGCACTTGAATTGTAATGAATATGGAAAAGTTAAAGTGTGGGGTAGTCGGTTGGTATTTTGAGTGGAGCTAATAAAATAAGGAGAAAGGTGCAATATGTTTAAAAAAAAAAGAATAAGATCCACTTGAATTGAAAAAAAAATATTTTCCCTTGCGAAGTGGTGACTCTTGATGTAAATGTGCTTAAGGAAGTAGGGGTGAAACTCAATGATGGAAAGGTGGAATGAAGATTTGACTAATGTATGGGCTAAAAACTGAAAAATGTGTTGAAGTGCTTCGGGAGGTGGAGTCACTATACCCATATGTATCCTACCTGTCCCACAACCAACAGTACAACCAAATAAAGTCCTACTAGATTCTAGACCAAATGGGCTCGATTAGTCGAGTACTACACTACGGGCAAGCCTATGGCGCGTTGTTTGTGGCATAAAAATTTGTTTCTGAGGGTTAGTGAAATCTTACGTATTTGAACTCCTTAGTGTGTGAATTGTATATGACATGACAAAAGTCTCTTTTGTGGTGAGTAGGCACATGATTCATGAAGGAAAGGTAAGTCTGGACCTCTGACTAAGAGTATAAAAGCCGTTTAGGGACATTACGTGGCTAGAGAGAGAGAGAGTCCACTCTTGAGGTTAGGAGGTTATGCTACGGTAGTCTATCTATGTGAATTATTCTTGGTATAGGGAGTAGGGATGTGACCCAGTGGTGATTGGGCTTATAGAGTGTGGTTTTGTTGCTAGAGTACTACTAATGATTAAAGTGTGGGGTGTTGATAGTAGTCTATATTATACGATGTAGATGCTATTTATGCTCAAAGTTAACCATACTTTATTGATGTTTTAAGTGCTAAATTATAACAAAATGCTCTAATTGAGGTTTTTATGTTTTGCAGGAACTACTCCAAGTTAAGAGGAGGATATAGAGTGTTTTGGGTTCAAATATATAGGTACAAGGCCAATCGCAAAGAGCCCAGATGAAAACGAGCAAGAAAAGGTGAAGAAAAACAGGGTAACAACCCACCGCAACCGCGGTGGGGACCGCGGATAGAACGTGGTGAAAGAAGACAAAAAACAGAATAGTTGGAACTGACCGCGGTCGATCTGGAGTTAGGGCCAAAGTGTAAATCATGAGAAACTTATCCTAACCCTATATAAACTCTACAAACTCGCCCCAATCAAGGTTAAGCTTGTTTTTAGACTGAATTGGAGGAAAGAACAAGTGTGAGAAGATCAAGACACCATTAGAGTTTTCCAATCTTCTTGTTGTTATCATTATTCATAAATTATGAATGATTTTATAATTTTATCTTGCTTTACTATGAGTAGCTAAACATTTAATCTAGGGTTGATGGAGCCAATTGTTAGATGAAGTTTTGACTCAATTTTGTTATAAGCGAGTCGGGTTTATCATATGATTGTTTAACTATGTTTAGTATGGTGATTATTTGAATGTGCCCTTGATTAATCGTGTCTAATTGCCTTGTGTTTCTTGAGAAAGAAGACTAGGTTAGATTGTCGTTGAACAACACCACTTATGGGTAATTGACGAGATTCTTACTTGAATTTAAAAGTTGGGTTAGAGATAACAAAACTTTGGTGGGATAATTCAGAGCTGCATAAATATTCAGCTAGAGTAGTTCGAGAGAATGCTCTAGTAAATTATCGAAGTTGATCGAGAGATAACTGCGGTAACCTATAGCTCATAATCCTCATAGAGCATTATGTCAAGATTATAGCAAAAGAGTTAAGAATTTAACTAGCAATTGGGGAAATCAATACCCTAGATATTTTTACCATTGAATTATCTTTGATTTAGAATATTGTTAGTTAATATCATTTTACTTTATTTAAACAAAACCCAATATTTATTTACAAAAATCTTGCATTTAGAAATTGTTTGATCTTGTAATAGCATCACCAAGGGTTGTAATAGATAGGTTAGTTCCCTAAGGATTCGACTCCGGACTTGAAAATTGGATTATATTTACAATGACTACTTTGTCTTTTATAAGGCATAGTTGGGCGTGATCAAATATCCATGAACGCCACTCATGTCTATGGAAAGTATGATATTAAGTTGTTGATCGTCGTTCCAGTAGATGATAATGGAAGTATATTACCCCCTACTATTTATGCAAATGAAAGCCAAGAGACGTGGACATTATTTTTAAACCACTTGAAGGAGCACGTCGTTAGACATAGTTCAAGTATTTGTCTAATATCTGATTGGCATGGCGGTATTTTAAATTCTGTACAGAATTTGCGTGCATGGCAGGAACTATATGCCTACTACCATTACTGTCTTAGGCACTTGAAAGACAACTTCCAGAGGGCTTATCCGAACAAGGACTTGCATGATTTGATGTGGATGGCTGAAAATGATCACCAAGAGTGTAAATTTAGGAGGAGAATGGAATTATTCAGGCAGGGAGACCAAGAAGCCTATGGTTGGTTGATGCGACATGAGCTTGACAAGTGGACTTTGCATGCGGATGGTGGCAGAAGATGGGGAATTTTGACTACAAATGTATCAGAGCCTTTCAACTGGTTATTGAAGTCTGCACATGGATTGCCTATCACTTCCATTGTGTGGATGTCAATAAAGCAGATGGCGAAGAGGTTTGTTGAAATTTCGAGAGGTGCATCGTCGTTCATGGAAATGGGTGTTGAATTTATGCCAATACTAATGAAAATATTTGAGAAATACAGGAAGGGAGTATAGTGGCATTCATTTTTGCAGTATCACAATGAGCAAAATGTGTTTGAAGTTCGCACTGGTATTCATCACAACCGGGGGAATAATACATACACTGTCAATGAAGCTAGAAGGTTATGCTCCTGTGTAAAAAGGTCCATCTATCACATGCCGTGCTCATATGACATGAAGTGGTTTCAACACATAGGTTTCGTGGCAGCTAGTTACGTTGATAAAGAATATAGTGTTGCTTTATACTTAAACATCTATAGTGGACAATTGCAGCTAGTGGGTGATGCACATTATTGGCTATCGGAACCATTCAAAATTATGTGTAACAAGGATTATGTGCGTCAACGACAAGTGCAGAAAAGAATAAGTATACAAAATCAAATGGATATTGGTGATAACGTTTATGCATGTAAATGTGGCATATGTTCCCAAATAGGACACGACCACCATAAATGTCCTTCAGCTGGTTTAGGTAGTGGTGGTAATTCAGCTTCCAGTGGAAGTTCATCCAATGTGCCTAATTATCAAGGATACATGTAGTCTTTTGTTGCAGTAATTTGTTGTAATAAATGTATGTAATGTTCATCTTGCAAAATGTGTGAAATAAAATTATGTTTCCAATGGGGTTAAATTTAATTGATATTTAGCATTAATACTTCAGTATAATAATTTAACATACACCCCAAGAAAAAATAATAATTATCATTCGCCATTATTGTTGTTGTCTGACATGATTTCAATGTCACTATCTTCATCTTCTTCGTTAACATCGTGTATGCACCCGGCGGGATTGAGGGCATCGTAGTCTCGGCCCCAATTAACACACATTTCTCATATTTCATCGCTATCATCAATAAGACCACTTGGTTTATTTCTACAACAATATAGGACTCCTAAGTCCAATGTCTGTGGTAGAAACTTAGGTAGTCCCTCCCACTCGACAACTGTTGGGAAAACAAGATAATCATAGTTTCTATGCAATTTTTTATTTTCTAATAAATAACAGTACTGATCTTCTGTTCCTTCCAGGTAGTTAAGATCATCCATTTCATGATAAATGGCTAGTGCCTTTTCCATCTATTGAATCTCCTTCATCAAATACCGAATCACTTCTTGTTCATCTTTGTGTATGTTTGTTACGAAGGTTGCAGACAGTGCTTGTGGCACAACAAGCCCATGCCAGTGACATAGTACTTCATAATCACATCATTTTGAATAAAGGGGAACACATTGTAGTTTTTTGCCCCAAATTCGCATACCTTCAGGCTTTGTAGAATGCGCTTCGCCCTCAATAATGTGCTCTGCAATTTTGAGATCAGTGTGTATATTGATAGGCGTATTTTTCAAGGGATGCAGAACAAAATACCACCTGTCATCAACCAAATCAGTATATCAACCTAGAATATTTTTTTCAAGGTAGGGACCGATAATGTTAAGAAGTGTTCCATGGGGATCTGTTGAACTAACTTCACCCTTTTGCCTCTTCTTGAACCACTTATTAAATGTTAGTGGAATTTATGAAATGAATGTTCTAATGTTTCTTCAAATGGTCTTCGAGTACAGATCTCTTGGTTCTGTTTATGAAGTTGTCTTATACCTGAAAGAATCATTATCACGCAAAACATAGCGTGCCTCTAATATGCGTTATGTGTATTATCTTGTCGACCTGAAAAAGCTTCCGTTCTGGAAAGCTGTCTTGTACACTAAAGAAGCATTATCATGCAAAACATAGCGCACAACCAATATGCATTATGTGTATTGTCTTGTCGACCTGAAAAAGCTGTCATTTTGGAAAAGCTGTCTTGTACCCTAAAGAATCATTATCACGGAAAGATAACGTGCCACCAATATGCGTCATGTGGATTGTCTTGCCGATAAAAGCATAGCACATTTTAGTTATTATTTTTGCTTAACAAAACAAATAAAAAATCTTTCCATAAGTTTTTTTAGTTTTCTTACATTAAGAAATGTCTGGACGCAATGACGTACCAAGGTGTTATTGTGGCAACCGTGCAATTTTGAAGCCATGTTGGTCAAATTACAATCTTGGGCGCAGACACTGGATATGTCAACAACTTGTATATTATTGTTTTGGAAAAAATATTTGTTAATATTTTTTATATGACATGTTAATTAATAGTGTTGTGTTATCATCCCCATTGGTAGGACGAAAATCAATGTAGATTTGAAGAATGGTATGATGAACCCATTAACCGGGAATACTACAAATTATGTTTGCACTATGTTTGGTATATGACCGGTGAATAAGAACTCCAGATCTTTAAACTACAAAAACTTACGGCAGTGAAAGAGAAACTAAAAGAGGCAGAAGAAGAAAAAAATAGGTTGGAAGAGAAATTTAAGTGGTTCAAACCATACACGATGAACCAAAAGATGAAGAAAAAGTGAAAATCAACTCAATCCATGTGGAAAATAGGTTGTGAGAAAAATGGGATTAGAGGTTCCCCACCGGCTTCAATTTTCTAACCTAGCTAAGTCCATAATACCAATTCTAGATGCTGCAAAAAGCCTTGTGATGGAGGATCAGGAACACCAACCAACGGAGGAGAAACCCTACCAGAGGAATCGAATCTCACAAGTGGGTAAGGCCCTTACCTACATTCCTCTAGATATGAATGAGGATACATTTGTAGTTATGATTGTTGAAGAGGAAACTAAAGAACAACATGGATATTGGGGTACTTGTCTTATAGGGTATGTTCTGAGGGATACGCCATATTTCAAATCCATAGAGAATTATGTTGAAAATGTGTGGAATTTTGTTAACAAATCCAATATCCTATATCATGATGATGGCTATTACATATTCAGGTTTGACTTTGTGAGTGATAGGGATCGAGTCCTACAATGCGTTCCTTATACATTCCATAACAAGCCTTTAATCTTGAAGAATTGGTCGATTGATTTTGTGTTTGATCCTGAATGTACAACTGTAATTCCATTATGGGTGAGATTTCCTAGTTTACCTGTTGGCTACTGGTATGTAGAAGCTTTGAGTAAGCTGGCTAGTGTAGTGGGTAAACCTACGCACTCTGACATGTTTACACCTGAGATGGGTCGTATATCATATGCTAGAGTACTAGTAGAGGCAGATATTTCTCATCCTCTGTCAAATGGTCTTGAGGTTTATACTTCAACATGGGCTATCCAATAGAGTATAGAGTATGACTAGAAACCAAAGTATCGTACTAATTGTGCTAAAGTTGGGCACACTACTGAGGAATGCAGACAGAGGAAGACCCAAGAGGAAAATTATGGGTTTGTAGAGCATACAAGGAAGAATAGAAGTGGTAGGAGGAGGAGGAAGGTGGTGACTAAATGGGTGGCAAAAGACCATAGTAGCACTACCACTGATCCAACTACTTCTACAACAAAGGAAATCGTCACTGAACCAATTGGGACTAATGCTACTTTGGATGAGGAGGAATTCCCAACATTAGTAGCACCGATAAGGAAAGAAGGGTCCAAAAGCCAAGGTAAAATAATTGTTGATGATGGAATGAACGAACATACACAACAAGCTACAGCTAGCTGCTCCACTAGCCAGTTTGGAATTACCAATATATTTGAGGTACTGACTCAAGGATATACATTATCTGATACAGGGGACGGTGGTACTGACCACCTCAAACCTTCGTGATTATAAGTACTTGGAATATAAGAGGGATTAACATGCCCTTTAAATAGAATGAGATGACTCTCTTTTTGAAAAAGCACAAAGTAGAAGTTATAGGGATAGTTGAGACAAGAGTAAAGTAAATTAAGCTAGGAGGATTACATAGAAAATAGCAAAGGATTGGCAAGCCAATTACAACTATGACCATGCCTATAATGTTCATATTTGGCTACTGTGGAAACCTTATATAAATCTTCAAATACTAGAGGTACATGCTCAGTTCATCCATTGTGAAGTGGAGGACCCAAATTGTCAAAAAAGGTTATTACTCACTATGATCTATGCAAGTAATGACTTGGTGCATAGAAACAACTATGGGATAAGCTTGCTTCTATAGGAGCTCACATTACAATTAAACGGCTGGTATGTGGTGACTTTAACAATGAGCTTCATACATCGAATATGATTGGATCCCCTATAACACGGGTAGAGACCCAAGGCTCCAAGGACCTATTAGATCGACTGAAATTTACTCCCTTGAAGAGCACAGGATGGTACTACACATGGTGTAACAAAAGAGATGACAATGCAAGAGTATACGATAAGATAGAGTGGGCATTTGGGAATTATAATTGGCTGAAGAACTATGGCCATATTAAAGCAGAGTATTTGAATCTTGGAGTTTTAGACCACTCAACTATATTTCTTAAATGAAATTTTGTAGCTCAACAATAGAACTTGCATCCTAGACCCTTCAAGCTATATCAAATAGTATTACACCACCCATATTTTGCAAGAATTGTGAAAGAAGTGTGGGCACAGGATTATGGAGATGCAGGGCTGTCCAGAACATGGCAGAAACTTAAGAGGCTAAAGGAGGCATTGGGGGAGTTAAATACTTAAATGACCTCTTACCAACAAAAGCTTAATCAAGCAAATCATAAATCGGAACTATCACAATATAATATCACCCTACAACCATTATGCTAGATCTATATAGAATAGGAGAAAGAAGCTTTGATAGAAGTGGAAAAGTGGAGTAATATAGAGGAACAAGTTCTAAGGGATAAATCACGAGCCACATGGACACAATATGGAGATTCTAATACAAAATACTTCCATGCTCAGTGGAAGATGCACACCAGTATTAATACAATTCATTCTACGGCTGGTAGACTTAGTAGAAGTGGCCATCGGTCCAGCAGTAACCTACAGAATAATAAGATATTTTAGTATATGAAATATATATTACTAATGTAAGTGTTAGATAATTTTTTTTAATGGTATTACCATTCTCTCAGCGTGCTCCTGAATATAATCATCCGTCTCAAGCATGTTAATACCACATAAAGTGGCCTCCATGATGGGCGAGGATGATGTCTTTAAAAAAATAAAAATGCATTAGATATTGATGACTAATCAATGAGATAAACAAATATAAATAATAGTAATACAAACAAACCTGCGCCCGTAAAAGATCCTCAGCATCCCTATATGATGAGCCATAACTCAGTCGGCGCCCACTATGCACATCTCATGTTGGACGATCATCAACAACCGTCGGTGGCTCTGAGGGACTAGGAAAATATTGAACCTAGTCTTATCACGTAATGGCCGTGCTCGCAATCAACAATGGAGCTTACAGAGTCACCTGCAAAGTCCCTAGCATCAGTTGAAGGCTGAATGGTGACATATCATGAGGAGCATCGTCTGACTCAGGTTGGTCACCCGGCTAATCATATCCCAAATCCTCAATAGGTTCCTCAACGCCCCCTTAATGGGGACCACGTCCTTGCCGAATATACAACCTCGTGGGATACCCCTTCCTCTCTGGGCATGCCTGCCACGTCTACCAAGTTCAGGATCCACTGGTGGCCCACGATGGTACTGCTCTAGCATTACATAATCAGCCTTGTATCGTAAGCGCTTATCATTTTTGATACGCCTCAATGTCCAGGAAGCCAGATCTATAACCTGCCAGCCATACTCGTGCAAAGCTGCCGCTCCCTCACCGATATGCTACTGAATTTGTAGTCCCAACTAGTAGAACATATGTAGCCCAATAGCTTGCACAACATGCAAAATATTATTTAAAGAACAATATGTTAACATTATAAATAAGTGTTGGCTCAAAAACAGGTTAAGTGTTGAAGAATGACAAATGAACTCAGTCATGGACCAGGTCCATCATGTGAAGCACAATCATGTGAGATGCATGTGAAAGAGATAATTCCCATTGATCAATCAACAATATCTCCTGATCTGATCGAAAAGGTTGCATATTGGATAAGGGGAGAAAGTCTCCTTATGTGAAGAGAACACAATCCAGATAAAAGATAGTGTTGGAGTTTGCGTTGTTCAAGGACTCAACTTCGATGGAAGATCAGCAATTGAGTTCCAATCAAACTCTGATTACTAACCTATTAAAAGATAGTGATTGTTCTCTTTTATAGGTATTGCACAAACACATAAGTTAAACTAAATTGAGAATTTATGTGAGATTTGAGTGTGCACTCCTGAAGCTACTTGGACGAGATAGAAGAACCAATTCCATTGTGTTTTTCTTTTATTCTAGTTCAATTGTAGTAGGCGATTTAAAGTTGTACCTTTCAGCTTTCATAGAAGCAATTGTATTAGGTACTTAGAGTGTTCAAGTTATATGCCAACTTGAAATTGTCACAACAGTTGAGGCTGTGTGCTACAACGAGATTAGAGTTAATCCTTAGGTTTACAAAGACTTTTGGAAATGCTATTTTGGCTCAGTGATTTTAGTGGAAGTTTGGGAAAATCTTACTGAGTAATAGGTCGTGGTTTTTTCATCTTTTGAGCAAGATGTTTTCCACATAAAAATATCTGTGTTCTTTATTTTATGTAATTATTCGGCAAACAACAGTGTTAGTACACCTAGAAGAACCAGGTTCTTCTAAAGTGAAAAATTGGGTACCACACAAATCACCTCTTTTTATGTGGTATTGATGTATAAAATATCAATTGGTATCAGAACAGGTTATACTTGAAGGGGCTAACACCTTAGGAAAAGATCAAGATGAGTGGACCTCCTGGAAACTGGGAAGGGCAATCCAGTGCTAGGCCTCCACTCTTCAAATAGTCAGTACTATTCCTGGTGAAAGAGCAGGATGAGAGATCATATCATAGGAGAGGACTATAAACTCTAGGACATAGTCACTGATGGTCCTTTTGCAACTACAAAGAAGAATGAGGAAGAAGTGTATGTGCCAAAAACAAGAGATGACTGCACTACTGAAGATTTGAAGAAATGGGAGAAGAATGCCAAGGCCTAGAAATGGCTTGTGTGTGGACTAGGTCCAGATGAGTACAACAGGATTCAAAGTTGTACTACTGCAAAGGAAATATGGGACACTTTACAAGTGGCTCATGAAGGAACTCTTCAAGTAAAGAGATCAAGAGGAACACTACTATATTCTTAATATGAGAACTTCAGTATGAACAAAGGAGAATCTATCCAGGAGATGTACATAAGGTTCACATCATTAACAAATGAACTTAAATCTCTTGGTAGAATTATACTTGAAGAAGACAAGGTTGAGAAAATTTTGACAAGAGTCTTACTAGTGACTTGGGAAAGCAAAATCACTGCCATTCAGGAATCAAAGAACATTACCACCCTCAAGCTGGATGAACTAATTGGAAACTTCACTGCCTATGAACTGAGAAGGCAAACCATGAAAATGGATTCACCCAAAAAGGAAAGAAGTTTGGCTCTCAGAATAGCTGAATGTGCAGATCTGGAGGATGATGAAGTAGCCATGATCACTAGAGATTTCAAAAAGTACCTGATGAAAGGAAAGAGTTCTTCAAGAGGTACAACCTTCAATAAACCTAAGGCTCCTGAGAAACAAACCAATGAGGGATACTAAAAATGTGATAAGACTGATCACATGATCAAGAACTGTCCTCAATGGGAAATTGAGTGGACGAAGGAAAGGGCTGACAGAAGAAATAGGAAGAAGGAATAGGTTCAACCAAAAAGAAACAAAGGATCAACAAAGGCTATGGTTGCTGCATGGGGAGAAACATCAGATGAAGACTCATAAGATGAAGCTGGAGATGAACAAACACTTATGGCCATTGGAGATTCAGATGATGAACGAGAGGTAAGTGTCCTTCATCTCAAAGACAACATTAAATTCTTGTCTAAAGAAAGGTTGTCTGAACTATTACTAGACTTTATTGATGAGTCTGAGATAATTAGCAATGAGAAGGATGAGCTGTCTAGGGAATGTGTGATCCTAAATCCAAGTGCAAAAATCTAGAGTCTAGGGCTAATGAGAGTGAAAATAAAAAATACTGAGTTGAAGAATCAGGTTCTTTAACTTGACACTAGTATCCTAAAATTTAGGTCTGAGAATTTAAAACTGAAACTAGGAACATGAAAGAAGAAAGTTGATCACATATATCTTACCCTAGAAGAAAACTTAGGAAAAATGAAGGATGAGCTATACAAGAAGATTGAGCAGATAAGAGTATTAAAAGAAGATCTAGGGAAGGTAAAACATGAACTAGACAGAACTTGCAAATGGAACAAGGCTTCTGATGCACTCTCCTGGCTATAAGAACATCATAGTAGCAACAAAAGAGGACTTGGATATGGGACTCAAGCACCTAAGTGGGATCCTAAAAGCAAGTAAGTACCTTACTCTTCCTGAGAACAAAATGTACACACACTGTGACAAGACTGGCCATTACAAAAATGAATATATTCAAAAGAAAAGGCTAGCCAAAAGAACAAAGCTTTTGTTTAAGACAAAAAATAGGCTGCCTGGGTGGGCTAGAAGGAATATGATTTATTCCTTTGCCTATAGAAAGGGACCCAAACTAGTTTGGGTTCATAAGAATAACCCTTGATTTCCTTTTGCAGGACCAAGTGAAGGGAAGTAGCCAAATATGGTACATGGATAGTGGCTGCTCCAAACATATGACTGGAAGCAAGAACCAGTTCCTTTCACTTGAGGACTTAAAGGGAAATAATGTCTCCTTTGGAAATGGGAAGAAAGGTGAGATTATTAGGGTTGTAAAGGTAGGTAAGATAGACTCTCACTCCATTGAGAATGTCTACCTGATAGATGGATTGAAATATAGCTTGATCAATGTGTCACAATTGTGTGACAGAGGTAACCTTGTAGCATTCACCTCTACTAAATTCTTTGTGATTAACCTTACCACTGACAAGATTATTTTTTAGGGAAAAAGAGTTAATAATATTTACATTGTATATTTGTCTACTCTCTCAGAAAATGAAATAACCTGCCTAAGTGTGCTAGATAATGATCCCCTCCTGTGGCACTAAAGACTTGGTCATGACAGTCTGAATCAGCTAAACAAATTAGTATAAAAGGACTTGGTTATAGGGTTACCTAACATTAAGTTCAAGAAAGACAAAGTTTGTGAGGCCTGTGCTAGGGGGAAACAGGTAAGATCATCCTTCAAAAACAAGAAAATGGTAAGCACAACCAAGTCGTTGGAACTGGTCCATATGGATCTATGTGGTCCAATAAGAACCATGAGCAGATGTGGTAAGAAATATGTAATGGTATTAGTTGATGATTATTCTAGATTTACCTGGGTACAATTTCTAGCATCTAAAGATGAAGCATTTGACATGTTTATTGCCTTTGTTAGAAAAACCCCAAAATAATTAGGAAATCAACTTGCATCCATTAGGTCTGATCATGGAACTGAATTTGAAAATGTTAAGTTTACTGAATTCTGTGATGAAAATGGTACAGATAATAATTTTGCTGCCCCTAGGACTCCTCAACAAAAATGGGGTAGTTGAAAAAAAGAGCAGGACTCTTAAAGACATGGATAGGACTATGCTTCTTTCTAGTAAGCTGCCCCATAGTTCTGGGCAGAGGCTGTAAACACGACATGTTACATTATCAATAGATGCATGACTAGACCTCTTGTAGAGAAGACTCCCTATGAGTTACTTAAAGGGAGAAAACCAAATATATCCCATCTTAGGGCATTTGGATGTAAGTGCTTTGTGCACAATAATAGAAAAGACTCCCTAGGTAAGTTTGATCCCAGAAGTGATGAAGGATTATTCTTGCGATATTCTTCACATAGCAAAGCATATAAAGTGTTCAATAAAAGAAATTTGTGTGTAGAAGAAAGTGTGCATGTAGTATTTGATTAAACTAATATTCTTTCTGAGAGACAAGAACAGGAAGATGAAGCCATTAGATTGGTAAAGGATTTGACTGAAGCCTCAACACAAGTCAAAGTGGCACCTAAAGAAGGAACATGAGATGAAACATGTTCTTCTACTATGGGCAACCTGACAGGGGGAACCAATCAAAGAGGAATTGAAATAAATCCTCTAAAAGAACTTGTTCACGACCCTATTCCTTAGCAACAGAATATGGGAGAAGCATCTAGTAGGAACCAGTTGGTTGTGAAACCTCACAAGTATCAAAGTTCTAATCCTATTGAGAACATTATCACTGATTCAACATCTGGAGTCAAAACTAGATCACAACTAAAGAATCTGTGTGCTTTTGATGCCTTTTTATCTCTTATTGAACCTAAAAATGTTGTTGAGGCTTTGCAAGATGTAGATTGGGTCAGTGCAATGCAAGATGAACTCAATCAGTTTGAGAGAAGTCAAGTTTGGTATCTAGTTCCAAGATCCAAGGATAGATCAGTTATTGGTACAAAATAGGTCTTTAGAAACAAACTTGATGAAGATGGAACTGTCACAAGAAACAAGGCAAAACTCGTGGTCCAAGGTTACAGCCAAGAGGAGGGCATAGATTATGATGAGACTTTTTCTCTAGTTGCAAGACTAGAGGCAATCAGACTTCTCATAGCCTTTGCAGCACATATGGAATTCACTCTTCATCAGATGGATGTCAAAAGTACCTTCCTAAATGGCTACCTAAAATAAGAAGTGTTTGTGAAACAAGCTCCAGGGTTTGAGAGCAAGGAATGTCCTGAGCATGTGTACAAGATAGACAAGGCTCTCTATGGACTCAAGCAGACCGCAAGAGCATGGTATGAACGACTGTCCAAATTCTTGCTTGAACATGGCTACAAAAGAGGTTAAATTGACACTACCTTATTCTTAAGGGAAAAAGGTAAGGATCTCCCTAACAAATTTATATTAATGACATAATCTTTAGGGCCACTACTGAAAAGCTAAGTAAGGACTCTGCAAAACTAATGGGGAGTGAGTTTGAAATGAGCATGATGGGTGAGCTTAACTTCTTCTTAGGCTTATAGATCAAACAAAGTCCAAATGGAACCATGATCCAACAGCAGAAGTATGCAAAGGAGCTAATCAAAAAGTTTAAAATGGAAGAATCTAAAGAAATAGACACACCCATTGCAATTGCCAGTAAATTAGATGTTGATGAACCTGGTTCATCAGGTGATAAAAAGTTGTATAGGGGTATGATTGGTTCACTCTTGTATCTTACTGCTAGCAGACCTGACATTGTTTTTAGTGTAGGGCTTTGTGCTCGCTTTCAGGCTAATCCTAAAGAGTCTCACCTGACTGCTGTCAAAAGGATACTAAGATATTTGAAAGGCACCACTGATCTATGTCTTTGGTATGCCAAAGGTATCAATTTCAATCTAGTAGGATAAGTTGATACTGATTATGCAGGTTTTCTAGTGGATAGGAAGAACACCTCAGGTATGGCACACTTCCTTGGTTCATGTCGGGCTACCAAAAAGCAAAATTTAGTGGCCTTGTCTACTACTGAAGCTGAATATGTTGTTGCTGCTTCTTGTTGTGCTCAATTGCTATAGATCAAACATTAAAGTTGGTTGCATTCCTATATTCTCTGACAGCACTAGTGCTATAAGTATGACAAAGAACCCTGTTCATTATAAGAGGACTAAGCACATAGATGTTAGGCACCACTTATTAAGAGATAACTATGAGAAAGGATTGATCTCCATAGAATTCTGTGCTACTGATAAGCAAATTGCTGACATCTTCACTAAAGCATTAAGTAGAGAAAACTTTGAGAGGAGCATGTTGGAATTAGGGATGATTAAGATCACCTAATAGGTCCAGCTCAGAATGCACAAAAAAAAATTGAAAAATAAAAACAAATTTGGCCAGAAACTCTAACCTTGTGTAAATATCTGGATTAATTCTTACTCAACTTCATACTTTAATTAGTATACTCCTGTGACATGTGTTCATATGACTTACTGATCTCTTACTAAATTTTCTCTATTATGGCATTTGAGGCATGTTAAAGAGAATTCTAAAGGAAGAACCTGGTTCATCAGTATAGGTTTATATGAAAGCTCAGGTATGTTTTCTATACTTTGCACAATTGGAAAGATTAATAATTCAATCATGAGCAGAAGTCCTATACTTGTCAAATTCCTAGAAAATTCTATCCGTTGAGCATTGAACTACTTCCGTCCATTTAGAACTCTAAAACTGTAATTTTTGCCTAATATCTTGGGAAGCCAAATAATCATTAAAATTCAGGAATTTCAGTTGGATTAGACTTCTATTTGACCCCTGAAAAAGCTGTCGTTACTTAATTAATGTCTAATTCTCTTTAAATACACACCACATCTCCAGCCTTCTTCATCATTCTAAAAACCGTCAAAAATTCTTCTTCAATTATAATTGCCCTCTTCTACAAAATTCCCAAATTCTCTCAAGAAACGAACAAACATGTATAACCCAAAAAATCATCCTGGCACTTCTCCACCACCATCTCCCTCAAATTCCTCCTCATCTACTCTACCTAGTTTATCTCAAAAACCTAGGTTTCAAAGGCGAAAAAATGCTTGCTCAAAAAACTATAGCATTTGGGGCTCTAAGGAAGGTTTTAAATGAAAGGTTGAAAGCTATCCAAGTGAAAGAAAGCCCAGCTCAAAATTCTGACTCCAGTTCTGCGTCCGAATCCTTTCAATCTGCGAGTGAAGGTGAAGGACATTGGTCTTCTGACACTGAGAAGACTCAAGAAACCCCTGTTGAGGTAAGTTCATATGTGGTTAAAAACTTAGAAACTAGGTTTGTTCTGGTTGGACCCATTAGGTATGTAAAATTGGCTGAGTCAAGTAGGAGTGGAGGTAAAAACAAAAGGAAAAGATAGAGAGGGTGCAAGTGCTGAAGAGAGGGGAAATAGGAAGGGAAATGTTCTGGCTATATGCGTGGTTGCACAAGAAAGGGTAGAAGAGAGTGGCATAAAGTCAGGGAGAAGTGGTTCTAGGGAAGCAGCTGAAGGGTTGGTGCATCTAAGCAAACAAAGAGATGAACCTGTTTTATCTGCTGAGGAAACCTTGCCTGACCTACTAAAAAGGGTTGGAGCAAGTTATGACCTAAAGAAACGTAAATCTACCGCACCAAAAGCCCCAAATGTTCCCAAGACATCCAAGAAAAGAAAAGTCTCATCCCCAACACCTACTGCCTCTTCATTACCTAGGGTAGAGCCACAAGAAGCAGGGTAAAACAAAGTGAAACTAACCTACAAAAGGCCTTAGAAGAAAGCAAGAAAAAAATGGAGAAGGGAAAGAAAAAGGTAGCAGAATCCTCTGAGGTTGTAGAGGAAGAGGAGATGGAACTCGTCCATCAAGAAAGGGGTACAACAGTGGACGTTCATACACCCAAACCTAAAAAGCCCAAGACTTCTTCCAAGAAGTCTTCTTCCGTACCTGTGTCTGCTGAACCCTCACTAGCAAAGAGGACAACATCTGCAGTGAAAGCCAAACTAACAAAAGTTTCAGATGATGAAGAGTGGAGTGGAGAAGAAGAAGAAGAAGAAGAAGAAGATGAATCTGAGAAGGAACGGGGCAAGTTTTCCATCTTTGGCAGAAGAAATTTTTTAAAAGGTAGACTGTTGAAGAACCTAGTGGAACCAGGGATAATGAGGTTGGTTGACTCTTTAGCTGCTCAAGGTTGGAAGGACATGGTCATTCAGATGGATGGGAGACTAGCTAGAAATGAGCTAATTGAGGTTATGGCTAATGCTGCTGTTAAGGATGGGGTTGTCAGTAGTTTGGTGAAGGGAGTCCCAGTGCAATTTGATGTTGAGAAACTAGGAGAGATTCTGGACATACCCTCTGAAGGGTTTGATGACTATACTAGGCAAAGGTGGCCATGCCTGGCTCCCTACCTACTACTCTTGAAATCACCAAGAGGTTGTATGATTCAGAGGATGTGAATGAAGCCAGGGATTTGCAGAAAAGTGAGATGCGGCCTGAGCACAAGATTGTGTTTGAGTTTGTTAACAAGTGCCTATTACCCAGACAAGAGAGAAGACACATTGCAAACTATATGGACTTGGTTCTTATGGAGTGCCTTGAGAGAAGAAAGCAAATCAACTGGCCTGCCCTTATTGTCAAATTGCTAGACAGGGTCATCAATGGCTCCAACGCTCATGCTACTCCATACACTACTAGAAAATAGGTCTATAGCAATAGTAGGTAAACCATTGCAATTGATAGGATAACCGTTGCCATAGATGTATCGGAACGGTTCAGCAACCGTGACATCCGGTCGCGTGCCAATAGATCTACAGCAACGGTTTTGGCAACGGTTGACAGAACCGTGGCTACAGATACAACTATCGCAACGGTTTTTCCTCTGTCTGAAGCAACGAGTATTCAATTCAATTGCAACGGTTAAAAACCATTACCGTATAGTTTATGCAACGGTTGTAAACCGTTACCATATTATTTACTACAATGGTCGGAAACTGTTACAATATAGTGTATTGCAACGATTATGTAGACTATTGCAACGCTTGTTTACAACTATTGTAACGGTTTTATTGCGCTACCGTAACGGTTTTGTTTCTGCTGCATCATTTTGTCAGATTTTATGGAACAGTTTGCAAGACCTATCGAAACGGTTCAGAATGTTTATGGCAACGACATTTGTGCTTATTGCAACGGTTCTATTAGGCTATTTTAAACGTTTAATTGACATTACCACCTGGAAATATTTGTAATTATAACCTGGAAATTATATAAATAAAAAGATAAAACACTTCATAATCTTTCATATCCAATAAGCTAAGAATAACGATAATAGCAAAATATTTTACCCTTACATAAGTTTTAAAGTTCAACACTTCAAAAGTTAAAGTTTCAAATGATATAACAAAAGACTCCAAGAATATCGACAACAACTCAAAGTTCTTTCTTAAGTAAGGTCTATATCTTCACTATCTCCATCTTCCCTTTCTTCAGTTTCTCCACCTTCTCCACCTTCCCTTTCTTCGGTTGCTTCACTTACAAAAGATAATAAATAAAGTTATTAAATAAGAATGTGTATAGTAGAATTTTCTCTAATTGTAACTTTGTAAGTAGAGAATGGCTTGGTTGCATCTTCCCTTTCATTCTTCTAATTGTATAACTTTTAACCATTCTAGTCTTGGATTTTACAAGCCAATGCCAAATATAAGGAAAAGAGCAAACGACAAAAAGTTGGGAGATAGGGGGTAAACGAAAAATCCTTCTGCCAAGGCCAATGCTGACTTTTGGGAAGTCGATCCCAATATGTTTGTACACGAATTAGTTCTTTAACAGGAACTCGAATAAGATAGATTAGAACAAAGTAGAAGCTTCATTCAATGAGAACCACGTCGAGCAGCAGTTTGCATCAAGTTCTACTAGGGCAGTTACAAACACAAAGGATACGTGCCAACATGCAAGTGTCCCTCGAACTTGGATTCGGAGAAATGATCTCCTAATCGGAGAACTATCTTGTCTCTTGACTTTTAAAGAATCAAATAGCACTAACACTGACTTTAGTCCCTCAAAATTAACACACCAGCAGACACATGATTCCTCTAAGGCACAGAATCAGCCTCCAATTATTTTTGGAGGAAAAAAACCAATACCTCTCAGAGTGATAATAGGATCTACTCTTGCAGCTTTCTTAAGATATTTTTTTCCAACTAGATTAACTTTTTTTTTTGTATCTGGTGCTCAGATTTCAGTGGACAATGTAACAAGTGGACGGGTTCACACATTGATAACATCTGCCTTCAGTCACATTGATCCTTGGCATCTTATCTCTAACATGGTTGGATTCTACTTCTTTGGAACAAGTATAAGGTCACCTTTCTACTTATATATCATGTCTAAGCTTTATATCTTCGTAGTAATTCAGTAACCTCATTGAAAATTCTTGATGTTGAAATCTAGCAACTAATGGAATTGTATACTATTTTTCATCCGGAAGGAAGGGTCTTAAAATATTTCATAGCAAGAAACATTGTCTCTGGCATTAATGGATATATGGCCAAGCTCAAACGTATAGTGTTTCATTGACCTGTCTGAGCACTTGCTGACTTTGGGCTAATGAATGGAAGAGTGGTAAACTTGATGCATACTGATCTGAAAAATTTTATTACTTTTTTTCCTCTAAGCAATCTTAATTTTCATAGTGATGGTATTTAGGGGGAAAAGGAATTGACATTAGATAGAACCAAATAACTGAAATGGGTGGGATTGAGTGCTGAGAAGGTTAGTATCCTTTGGGATAATTTTAAGTAACAGTACCTGCTTTGTTCTTTTCAGAAAGAGGACACATGAGTCCAGCAAGGCCGGGGATCTTCTGGATCTGGAGCCAATCTTACCGGGAATGCTAACTCGCTTCTCTAACAATGAGTTGAAAATAATAACAGAAGGATTCAACACAAAGCTAGGGGAAGGAGGATTTCAATGCTAAGATCTCTGATTTTGGGTTGTCGAAATTGATTGAGAAAGACAAAAGCTAAGATGTTATCCATTTAAAACTTTCTAGCTATGTTAATTCCAGTTATAATCATGGTAAAGGATGGAATAAGACATAAAGATAGTATAACCACAACATGGACACCAACCTAGCATTCAAAAGACATCGAGTTCAAAACAACGTTGCTAATCAACAATTCATGTGGCCAGCAGAAGAAGAAAACAAATAAAAGCAGCAATCCTTAGCTCAGACATAACAGAACATCCCATTACAATTCAAAAGGAACTAGTTTGATTCAACGTTCTGCTAGCCAAGCCCGAAATCCAAATCCAAATTAGTTGATTACCCCCAAGGCTCTTATCAAATTAAGATCACACCAAAATTAAATCATTGGATAAAATGAAACAGTAGTATACTACTAGCAATTCTACTTTAAAACAACACTCTAAGTGCCATTTTTGAAGTTTTTTCCCTTTTGGATCAACCTAACAAACAAAGTGGGACTTTTATACTTCCTTAAGGCAATTAACAAAAGTTAAACTTGAGTTTTAAAGTTACCTATACAGCAGAAAAGAATCATACTTTGTTCAACAAACACATGCTAACAGGTTTCACTTTTACCATTAATACTTAAGACAATCATACTACATATAATAAAGTCAACATCAATGCTACAGATAGGAGGACACGCACATGGATCAGTCATGAGAAACAGTGAAGAGCTTCTTATATTTCACAAACAAGCATACCCCATAAGTGTGAGTTCTAATTAGACATCTTAGCAAACTAACCATCAAAGATCCGTGAAGGTTTCACAAGTCACAACATATTCAATCAACTATTGTAGTAAACCATATATTTATATCATGATTGTCAAGACATGAAAAAACTTAGCTCTTCATAACTATTATTCTTTAACAGTAAGCATTCTTCTATTATGAGAGATTCAAATAATGTTCTTAACATATACCAATCATATATTTATCTTATTTATTGAATCAAGTTAAGGGACAATATGATAAGTTCTCTTCAGGTTTGGCAAAATGACATCTGGATTCGAAGAATAGGTTAAAAGAACATTCTCTATTCTTACTTAGATCTAAGAATATATTAGCATCTTTATGGCATAGAAGTCTAAAAGAAACTTTTGCAACTAACAAAGACACCTTACTTTGAATAGCTAAACGAGTTTCTACTTTATATCTGACAAATTAAGGCAGAATTCTTCATTAAACAAATGATAAAGAACCACAATACATGGCTTCTACTTGGTCTTTGAATATGGACAAATAAATACACATGTGCAGCAGTTCACAATGACTTTCACCAAGCAAGCAACGGCAACTTGCTATCGATATCACTTTTGATATTGATATAACATCAACGTTCTGCTAGCCAAGCCCAAAATCCAAATCCATATTAGTTTAGTACCCCCAAGGCTCTTATCAAATTAAGATCACACCAAAATTAAATCATTGGATAATATTAAATCAGAGAGAGTAGTGGCAGAAAAGCTACAGAAAGAGAAGAAGAAGAAGGAGGAGGAGGAAGAGGACGAGAAGAAGAGTATGTACTGACCTCGATTATTACTCCGAGTAGATAGACGATTGATTATTTGCACAACAACTTATTGTGCCGAGGAAGCATCTCCAGGTGAATGAGCATTGAAAGCTAGCATGCTGAGATCAACCCGTAAGTCTGGATTCAGACGCTTAAGTTGTGAAATAATGTTAACTGCAAATTGTAGTTCCATGGCATCTTTTTGTGCATTGAACTTTTCCTGCATTCTTTGTTGCATCCTTTCTTCCATTTCCACCATTTTTTGTTGCAGCATCTCATCGGTAGAACTTGAAGAGGTTCTAATATCTCCCACTTTTCTTTTTAAGGAAGTCTTGGTAACCCCACGTCCGTACAATCTTAGTCGTCCTGGATGCTCAGGTCCCATGACGGACGCAAACGCGTCAACTGATTGACTGCCATCTTCAGTTTCTTGTGTTGATTGTATCCTATCCATCTCAGCCTACAAGACCAAATTGAGTCAATTTTAAATTAGAAAGTATATAAAATTGAGTCAATAACTAATAACAGACAAATAATATTAACAAACTTTAAATTAGTAACTCGTACAATTTTATTAAGAGTATCCGCATACGAGGCCTTGTATACTCGATCGGGCTTTCTTTTTCTGGTAGCCACAAATATATCCTTACTTGATAGAGGTTCAGAAGTTTCTTTTTTTTTTCCTGGCTACATAAAAAGTGGTATAAAATAGTTCAGATTATGCCTAGCAATTTCATATTTAAAAGAATAATAAGAAAAAACATATCAAACCTCGCATATTCTAGCAAAACTTTTTTTACCAGCAGTGTGTGGATATCTCAACTTTTGGCGATTGGCTTCTTTCATTTTCTGCAATAAAAAAGAAACATTAACAATGAATACATCTGCTACATGGAACAAGGCCAGTTGAGTCTGGTCTATCTTTTGGTATCCTCTGTTTGTAATTTGTATATAAAGTCCAGTTAGCAGCAATTCAGGCTCTACTCCAATTCACTTCACTTGGTAAAAGAGAAAATTCAAGAATTAGGAGAATCACAGTTAAACAACTTTTCTGTCAGATCAAATCACTAAGGATGGAAGTTAAACACACTAATCTTATTCTAAATAAACAAAAAACAGACATTTTAAGCAAATCATGGAACAATATTCAGTTTTACATTATAAGTATCAGAGTTTCAATTTCTAAGAAGTTCCCTAAATTGAGAATCCGGAACATCAACCGGCCTATTCTCCATTCGAAGCTCGTCATTCTCATAGGGTTCAAAATGGTCTTTATATAACTGGTTTTTGTACTTTCTCCAAGCATTTGAAATTGAGTCAAAAACCCACTTTTTTGCACCTTCATGAATGTCATATTTTTCCTACAAATTTAGAGTAGTTAGGTTGGAGTAAACAATATGAAATATCCACTCACACCTATTGAATATTGAAAATGTCAAACCTTGACATATTTCCACATATCTTCTTTTGTCTCAAGTTTCCTCCAATCAAACACATTAAGAGGACAAAAGGTCGCAGTCCTTGCCAATGT